>JAQFYB010002003.1:0-27718 GCA_034694085.1 Pogonognathellus longicornis | reverse complement strand
GATGTTTTACCTCACATATATTTATACAAAAACCGGGATATTTCCGGGACGCTCGGGACGGGGTATCAAAACCGGGACGTCTGGTAACTGTAAATTAAATTAAATTAATTAAATAATTTAAATTTAAATTAAATTAATCATTATTTCTCAGGTGTCTAATTTATTTGGGTCAACTATAGTACTTAGTAAATCGGTTGTATAGCACTTTATGTTCTTTAAAACTGTGTATTATATATAGGTATCCTTCTAGTTAAAATTTAAATGAATATTTTTAAATAAATGAATATTTTAGACGTAGGTACTTATTGTTTCTTAAGTGAGGTATAGAGTGTAATTATCTTAATTATATAATGCTCTATATAAGCTTATTGTAGCATTGACTTTTCAGTGGTGCTATATACCATGTAGTAGAATAAGCACAATGTAACCAAAGAAGAAGATAAATTTCTGTAGTTACCTTGTTACTTGCAGTATCATTTACATCATAATGATTTTTACGGTAAACTCTGCATACTGCATAAAATTTACATACATATAATTTGTAGGCACAACATTGCTAGTTGCACTAATAAGTACACAAGCATCTAGGCAAACATAAAAAAGTCAGTGCCCAAGAAATAAATACGGTGTTTTCACAATGAATTCAATTATATTTACATTTATTAACTACAACTTGCTGTTACCAGATCACTATATACGGAGTCATACACTAAGGACAAGGCACAAGAGTATTATAGTGCTATAATCTTTTTAAATTTTTCAAACCTTTTCGGACAGTATACCTAATATAAAAAGCTACACCAGGCTTTTGCATTAATTGCGGTTCCAAATATTTTTATGTATGTTAATACACCCTTCTCAATTCCTTGAAATAAAATTTTACGTAGTATTAGGTACTCAAGGTATATATATATATATATATATATACAATAATAGGGAAACATAAGCTTTTTATCGTCTATGCCTTAGGTAATCTATAACAATCTAAAGCTAAAACATTCAGTCTTATTTTGCAATAGCTTGTCAAACTTGTTATTGACTTACATTATTGCTGTCGTGTCAGGTAAAATGTAGAGCTTAAAAAGGTTTTAATGTACCTAATATAATTAAGATAAATAAATGTAAAAAAGCTCAATAATATACAAAGTTTTTACTACCTCACAATGCTAATAATGGTTAATATTGTGTGTAAGTGTTTCCATTTACCTAATATACTGAATCGGTAAATGAAAAAATCTCTAATATAATTATAAATATATAATAATTATAGGTAATATGTAATATATTATAGAGAAGTTGCTACCGGTTAAACACAATGAGGTTGCCGATGTCCATTTTGCTGTTTAGAACTAAATATAGTAGTATAGTAGGTGTAGATATAAGAAAACTCATTTAGTTCGTTGTAGTTCTAACATTTTCGTGTCTACAGACAGGGGTTTATTTATATTCCAGGGGTACTCAGCATCAACAATAATTGGGACGGTCACAGTAAGAAAACTTGTTTACTCTGAAGGCTTCTACTGCGACCTTGACCAATAATGACATGAAACACACATGCAGTCGAGATGTTTGTTTGAAACATAAAACTAATATAATGTTTCATCTAATGAGCCGTCACTAATCACTATTATATATAGGTAGGTTCATACTTCATAGCATACGCATACACACGCAAAATCAAACCAACTTTTTTCAGAACTTTATTTTTACATGAATAGGCTTACAGTTGTAGAGAGCTTTGGATAGTTCGATAGTTCAATCATATATTTTATGTATAGCAAATACAAACATGACATCTTATATTTCATGCTGCTTATAATTGCTATTTGCATGTTATCTCAACTCTCAACTTTGTTTATTATAGGAAACAATCATAGACTTCAACTACTTGACTTGTATGACTTTTGATGGATATTTTATTCAGTATTCATCGAATAGTCCTCATGAACTTTGGTCTCTGTCTTCCTTTTCCCTTTATGTGATTTTTACTTTTACATGAGACAATAAAACACAATCAAAATTACAATGTTTCTTTGGTTAATAGTGTTCTTGGTATTTGGATTGTGGATATTCGTAATTAATTATGTCGATAGACGGAAAATGCCACCAGGTTAAACTAAACCCTTAAATCTTTTTTCTTAAACATTTTTGATTTGCACATTTAACTTTTGTTAAATTCAGCATTTATCATTCAGCATTTCAAGATCAAGACTAAGACTAATTGATCTGATTTCAGTAATAATGATACACACAGAGCGTAATGATTTGTACGTTCATTTTTGCAGGTCCTTTTAAATTACCAATTTTGGGAAATATGTTCCAAATTCAAAGAGCTGACAAACATACAGGACCAGCTTATCACAAATTAGCAAAAAAATATGGTGATATTATGAGTCTTCAATGCGGAAGTCAGGACTCAGGTAAATGAAAGAAGTAGACTTACCTTACCTACAACCTAAAATTATTTTTTTCGTCTATCACATGCAGTTTTTACATAGAATATTGACACGTTGATGTATCTTCGTTTTTTATTTTATAGTGATTCTGTCTTCTTACGAAAGTATTCGAGATTTGTTTGCCCTTGATGACGTCTCGGATAGACACTTGGAGGGTCCTGGATTAGACAGAAATATGAATAGGGAAATGGGTTTGTAATTTACTATTTATTTAAAACTTCATTTTTAATCTTTCCACAAACTAATTAATTTGAAAGTTGAAATAGTTTTGAAACAGTTTCTGAATGGGTGTTTGAAATTTTTCGATTAAATCTATTTTCGGTTTTTAATTATAAATTGTAGGTATAATTTTCGCAAGTGGACACGTTTGGAAAGAACTTCGTCGGTTCACTGTGCGAAACCTTCGGGATTTCGGGTTTGGAAAATCTCATTCGATGGAAACGGCTGAAGTGGAAGAATTAGACCATTTTGTAAAATATCTAACTAAAGAAATTCGTCAAAGCTTCAAAAATGGATCAATTAATATGGATGGCTTATTCAATCTGACTACCCTGAATATTAGTTGGCGATTGATGATGGGTCAACGGTTTTCATACGACGACCCTAAAATTCTGCACTACATGAAATTAAACGATGCATTTTTCAGAAGTCAGGATTTCATTTCTAGCTGGTCTATCGTTTTTCCGTTTCTTAGATATTGGTTTCCGAAACAAACTGGGAGAACCGCACTTTTAAAAAGTGTTGAAGCATTGCAAGTATACATTCGGGTAAGATTTTATTGCATCAGCTAAACATGACAATTTTTTCATTAATTATGAAAACTGTTAAAACAGCTTAATTTACTTTGTGGTGAAAGTTTTTTAACTTAAAATAAATCGATTTAGGCTGTAATTGAAGAATGCCGTAGTACTGAGAACTACAAAAACGAACCACAAAATTTTATTGATGTATTCTTAGCAAAAATTCATTCCGAACGCAATGTAAAAGAAACTTCATTCACAGGTACACATAACATTGGTTCATAAAATATTAATAAAAGTTTTCATCATGTGAATTTATAGCTAAATAGTTACATTTTGTAAAAAGCTTGTTTATGTTAGTAATATATGAATTATTTCATTTATTTTCGTACTAGATGATCAGCTTTTGATAACAATGTTGGATATTTTTCAAGCCGGAGCAGAAACTATAAGTGGCACACTGGGATTTGCGTTTTTATTTTTAATTTTACATCCTGAAGTGCAAAAGAAACTTCAAGATGAAATAGATTCATATTTTCCAAACGAAGTTACACCAAACCTAGAAGCGAAACCCCGGTTGGTTTATCATCTGTATTAAAATATTGGAGTTAAATTTTCTTTTAATCATATTTCTTATTTGTAGAATGATTTACACACAAGCTGTCCTATTAGAGATTCATAGATGTGCTGCCATCATTCCTGTCCCTATTGCTCACAAAGCTGTTCGAGAAGTACATTATAAAGGATACACCTTCAAGGCTGTAATTTATATTTTTTTACTTTAATTCAATTTTTAAATGTACACAGTTAGATTAGAGCAAGTAACTCAAATTGCCAAAATTTATAATATGTTTAATGAACATGTCAAAAACTTGTTTGTTTGTTCAGGGAACTGCTTTATTCCCAAATTTTTATTCTCTATTTATGAATGAAAATACTTGGGGCGATCCGGAGAATTTCCGTCCAGAAAGATTCATTACGCCTGAAGGAAAAATTGATAAAGGAAAAGCCGCATTGATTATTCCGTTTTCTTTAGGTCGGTAATTAAAAAAACTTAAAACAAATTTTTGAAATTACTACTATCTTCAAATAAATACTTTGATAATATTCCATATAGGTAAACGAGTGTGTCCCGGAGAAGCTATTGCTGAAACTACAGTTTTTATGTACGTGGTGACACTTCTTCAGCAGTTTACATTCAGTAAAGTGCCTGGAACTCCGGATCCGTCAGTAGAACCCCTAGTAGGATTTGCTTCTTGTCCCAAACCGTATGATGCAATTATTAAACCGAGGTTTTAAATAGTAGTGTTATTTCCCAGTGGCATTTTATGTTTCTAATAATATTTAATACTGTCTTGCAGCGAACGATATAGTATTGTAATTTGTAATCGCTTTTTACACAACATTTATTTTAAAAAATTGTAAACATGTATAATAATTAGTAGTAAAAAAGTATGTAGAATATTAATTCATAATTCACAATAAAAATGGTTTTTTATAGAATACATTTGGTCATCCGAAACTTTAATTATTTTCATCATAATCAAGGAAGTATACGGGAGACAAATGGAGTGGGCATTTGCCACCCAAAAAAAATTCCAAAGTCGGCTTATTGTTGTTGAAGTGTAAGAAATCGGGGAAACTTTTTTTGCTACTTTGATCCATTTTACATTGATTTTCATTCAAATTAGCCCCATTTATTTGTACCTTATGTTGGGATTTTGTCTCCCCGGAATCGATTCTGGATATGCCCTTGTTCATAAACATCATCATGTTGAATATGAAAAATGTTCATTATTTTGTCTTATATGGGTCTGCTGTATGTAACTAATGTGATGTGTAAACGCTTAAATAGTTCGCAATAATAAGTATATTACAAATAAACTACCCGTAGCAAAAAATTCTTTAATCAGAGAAATAACTAATGGTCACGGCCACCATTGTCTACCTGAGTTGGCTCGGGACAATCGTCGGAGCCGTCGTGAATAATAATTAATGATCCAAAATTCTGTATTATAGAAGTTTTGCTTCCTGATCAACTATAGGGGTTTGAGCAATAGTAAGAATATTAATTTTGAGCAACCGGGAGTATTTGGGGCAAGAATCTGTATTTAGAAATATTTGGATAGAAATTTTAGGAATATTGTAATGAACTTCTACTTTGTATTGCTGCCTTACTTCTTGCTTGTCGTATCCTCGTTGCACTCGCACCAACTATTCATAACAATTTTAGTTAAGGTGTTATTGTATATAAAAGTAATCTAATTATCATACAGGTGAAAATTAGAGGACAACCAACTGTAGATTTTAATCAACTTAGAGAACACATGTTTGTAACAGTTTTTACAACCTATTGAATTTGAAATTAAACTTGATACAATATTGAAACTTTCCATATATACTACATTGACGATGCTGATAAATACAGCCAAAATAGTTAGTATCTGCAGCATTTACCATTAATGAATAGTAAATTATTTTTACTAAAACTCAATGCTACTGCTCAAACTAGTTCCATGTAGTAATGAAGTAAAATTATATTGGGTACTTAACTTACTAGGATATTATATTGGGGTTTCGACAGTAAACAGCAAATGCAATTAATTTTAGGAGTCTAGGGGCCGGGTGCTCATAAGTATCCAAAGTATATTTAACTACAGGCGCGTAGCCAGGAATCAGGATTATAACCTGGGGGTGCACAGCAAAGTTTTATACAGAAATCTGGGGGAAGCAAAAATCTTAATATGAAATACATATGAGTCTACAGTCAAGCGTAGACTTAAAAATTTGAGTCAATTTAGGTCAAAACCAAAGTAAAACTCATCATATTCGAAAAAAATTCCAATTTTTTGCTATTTTACTACTATAATTATTGATTTCGGGGGTACACGTGTACCCTGTGCACCCCCTGGCGACGCGCATGTCTATATATACGTACTTGATAAATATTATTATTCAAATAGTGACCATGATAAAAAGAACAATTACAATAGATATTAAAGTATAGTATATAGTGCATAGTGCTCATCTTCATTATATTATTATTTCCGATACCTAAATAAAAAAATAATGGTCCAGCTGCTGTTGGTTTACTGAAAAGTGTTTACAAAATTGTTGTATGTATAGAAAAAACTTTTCAGCACTTCTTAAATTCCAAGCGTACGTACATTCATTCCCATTCCACGAACGCGAATTTTTCCACCAAAGTATTTAAGGCTAATAAATTCTAATACACAGACATTAGTACTTAATTAGAAATAAATTTTGCAATATTCCTTGGGATAATTTTTGGAATAATTTTCTGCGTACACTTTCTGTACGTAACAAAATGGCCAATACAACAGGTATTTTTCGAAGTTTTCAGTTTAAAAACTGATTTCATTAATTACCTAGTACTTAATCGAAATATTGTTTGATACCTATGTGGGCGTATTTAGTCTCCCCACGAATTGTCGGTGGGGTTATTGCAGGAAGTCATGAATTTCCATACCAAGCTCTAATAAATTATAACGGAAGGCATTACTGCGGAGGATCTATTATAAGTCCCTGGATAATTTTGACAGCAGCCCACTGTGTTTTCAACAAAGAGTTTGACTTGTTTTATACTTGAGACGTTTTTCATACTTTTTCTCTTTTCCAATTAGTGATTTAATATTTTTGAAAATAGTTGATGCAATAATTATTGTAATAGATGCATTTAATATTCTTATGGTTCTTTGTGGTTGTGTTTTTCATGTCTATTTTAGAGTCGAAAGGTTCACGATAATAGCTGGGGAGCATAATATCAGTGTCTATGAAGGCAAAGAACAATTTCGAAATGTATACCGCATAATTTATCATGAAAATTACGATGTCAAAACAGATGAAAATGACATTGGCTTGATTATTCTAACACAGCGTTTAATATTCAACCATGCCGTGCGGAACATCGCATTGCCAACTAATAATTCAGTTTACACAGGTAACACCAATCTCGCAATTATTATGCACAAATTGAAAAAATTGTAGGTAATGTTTCTGAAAACAATTTTTAAAAGGTACAGTATAATCATTTAAATATATTATAAAAGCAGGATTAAAATTTATGTTAAACTTAAAGTGGGAAATATTTTTCGATCTATAGATGCAATAGCAACTGGTTGGGGAAGTGAATCCACACAAGAAGACACAGTTAAAGTTTTAAGGAAAGTTTTTATGAAATTGATTCCTTCTTCTGAGTGTCAACAAAAATTTTCACAAATTCATCAAATTTATCCTACCATGTTGTGTGCTGGTAAAACTGGAAACACTTGCTACGTAAATAAATACATTCACTTAGAATAATTGCAAATTTTTCCTTGTACATTGTGCAAACTTTCAAGTTATCATTGAAGGTATTTTCAATGTTGATTCATGAAGATAATTAATTAATATGGATTTTAAAAACAGGGGGATTCGGGAGGTCCACTAAGTTGTACATCGGATAAAGACAATGCAAGAGTTATTTGTGGAATTACTTCTTTTGGGTCTAACTGCGGTGTGTAAATAATTTCTACCTAATTAGCCTTTTCTTTAGAAATTTAAATATATAAATACTTTGCTTTTAATTATAGGTATCTTAACAATTTTAAAATATTTACAGGTGAATATAGTCATCCTGCAGTCTTCACTGATGTTGCTAAATATGTTGATTGGATAAGAGAAACACTACAAAAATTTAATTACGCGATATAAGATGCAAAAATTATTATGCAAATTAAGTTGAGAGCTATACGATTAACTAAAAATATCAGCATAGTTTCCAAAATAATAAAATAAATATTGTAAAATGCATTTGGTTTTTGTGATAAAAATATTAATGATGTTTTATATTAATTTGATTTCAACTAAATCTTTCATTCACCAACAATCGAGTCGTCTCTTGTCTCTTTATTTGTTCAATGAAAAAGAGCATAAAAATGTTAATACTACAATAAAAACAGTTCATGCTTTCACTAGTGCAGCATTATCAAAATAATTAATAATGGTTGTGTTAAGTCAAATATGAAATAAGAAACAAACGAGCATCATAAAAATAGATTTATTTTAAAACGAGGGGAATATAGGGTATCATTTCTAAATTATAATGGCATCATAATATACTACAACACTACAATTTTTTACTAATAGTAGCTGTTAGGTTTAATCCAATCAGTTTCATATCTGCCAGAGTAGAGAAAACGACGATCGTGGACGTGAAACGTTAGAACGTGGATGCTCCGGGAGCATAATATTGATCAGGTTCTAAAAAAAATGACAAAAAATTATTTTGCTTTCTAGAGTGGCAGGCAGGAAAGTAATTTATCGCACTAGCTACATTCTATACTTTATGTTTTTTATCAATTTGGTTTCTGAGAAAGTCATATTATATGAATGTTTTATATGAAATTACGAATCCATGTATGTCAATTGATTTTGTGTTTTTTAAACATCTTTTGTATCACTTTAACCAACAATGATAATACTGTAATATAAATTTTTAATGTTAGTTTAATAAATTAATTTGGGTAAGTTACCGATGTATGGACGATTCCTTCTTCGCATTCTCATGAAAATAAAAGCCCCAAAGAGTATACCAGCACAAAGTACGGCAACGACAAAACCAATTATTAAACCACTAGCCATCTTGGATTATCTTTAACAACAAATTGGTTCAACTAAATCAAAACACAACTCCACATTGCCTGTGAATGAATGAATTTATTTGTTACTTATAAATTGAAATTTCCTAAGACAGTAAGTGTATTACAAACGACCGTGCCATTAAAATGGATAAAAGAAGAGATACAAGGAAGTTGATTTATTTATACTGCACCTTATGTCTCTTGTCTATACAAATAATAGCCGAGTATTGCGATTATTAACATGTTTCCTGCAATGTTCTCATGTTTCTGGAAATATTGTTTACCACATTCACATGAGACATGAATATTGTTCGTAGAAGTAGAGTCACATTCATGCAAGTATTTCAAGACAAGTTCCATTGGGGATTTTTCAATCAAAATGGTGTAATATATAGAGCGTTACGGAGATAGGTAGATTTGGTGAATCAGAGGAGTAAAAATACCCATTTTTAAATTACATAATTTTATTAGTAATGAAATCAGCTAAGAAAGTTCAAAGTATACAGGGGATAAGGGTTGAAGATGGTTCTGTGATGCACAAAGTTGTTACACAAGCTTCAATCCTCATGATTGCCTTAAAAATCATCCTCCATGATATTTGGAAAATTAAAATCGACCAGGGCAAAAGAAATTGTTAAAAATGAATTAAATTACATGTATCATTTGAAAACACGCTTGTTCGAAATAATAAGATGTTTTTCAAATACTTACCTAAAACCACTATTTACATTTTATTATTTGATTAGTGTTGTCATTAAGGTATGTACTCTATTCCAAAAATATTTTATTATTTTTAGAAGTTTATAGAATTATTGCCTATTCTAATAAAATATGCCTAATAAAAATTATACCTAAAAAAGTTAAATATTTTTAATAGCTTTTATGAGATAGTCAAAGTACTTTACTTTCTCTCAACAAAATCAAATACATGGATTGAAGTAGGCGTCATAGACATCAGTTATTAACTATCAATTATGAAATATATAGAAACAAAAAAGAATATGTAAGCAATAAAATTGTTTTTACAAAAATACTGATGAAATACATTTTAGCAAGTAAGATTGAATAATACATGCCTATAATATATTATTCACTTCGAACATATTTTTGGTGCTTTATTAAAGGTTTAATTATATGTGAAATTTGACAAAGGAGCATAATGCTCTTAAAAATAGTCAAAAATAAACTCACATGCATGCAGGTAAACGCTATTATTCATAGAAATATAGCTATAGAGGTACATATCGATAGAAAACATTATTTCGGTAGTCAATACCAAAAGATTGTTGGAACATTGAAGAGAATTGAAATATTTATCTCGTCTGGAGATTCCACTATATACAAATACATTCTGTTATTTACAGGAAAGGACGATTTCATATATAAATCAACAGTATTTCATAACAAGCGTTTAAAGAAATATATAGGTACGTTGCCACATACATACCACATACGACAGACATAAGAACAGGCTTTAATTACTACACATATAGAGCACATAATATTATATATTTGTTATTATAACATCCCAATGCATGCAATGAGTGCATCAGCAACATCAACCTCAGTGGGTTAACAAAAAAACTGAAGAGTTAATTGTCTTGCTTTTGCAGTTTTGCAAGCAAAAGTTTTTTAATTTGTAACCAGATACATAATAATGATTGTTTATTGTTCTCCACGTGGAGATTTAATCAAATTTCTCATATTAAATGTTGTTTCAAACAATTCATGTCAAGATATCTTCAATGTTCCCTGGACTCATAATGAAATTTGTTTTATGTATTTCTTATGCAGAAACCTATCTAGTATGCATATCTAATTTTGCATTACAATTTCATATTGCATGAAACATGTACAACTTTCTTTCAATGCAGTTTACAAACAAAACTCCTGCAGATTAAAACCGGATTACATTGTGGTATCGATCACAAATTGTCATATCTTATATTGTTTGTGCTAATGACAATTGTTGTTTGTTATATTGTTACGTAAACCTACTATTGTTCCTTTCAATTCTATTGGTCTGATTTTATAACATGTTTAGTTAATCTGTATTGTCTTTACTTACATAGACAGAGTGATAGATTTAATGAGAAACATTTGCTTAAATGTTGATTATGCTGATAATTAGTGCTATAATATCCCATACTTTTAATATTATATGTTTATGCATAGTGTGAAAATAGTCCTCACGAGTTACGGCTTTTTCCCGTTCTGGGTCACATACAACTACAACCATTTGGACGAGTGCCGATTATTTACCAACTCATTTATTGCATTAATTGAAAACTCCTTCATCCTTATAGGGAAGCATATTACTGTTATTGCAAATTGAAACGAAACAACTTACACTACCTACTATTTTACAATTATTATTGGCATACAATTTAATTTCGCATTACACAATGCATTAGAAATGCAACTTAATTCTTTCTGTGGACAAGGACAGGACATTTAATCTGTAAAAGTCCTCAAATAAAGTAATGCTCCCATTTGTTCTCTGGAGCTAAATGAACGTTGTGGATTACCGTGAAGTGAAGACTAAGAAATAATATACCTCTCATAGTCATAGGGCAATAATAATTAATATTACCCTAAAATCTAATTAGTAATACACTCTTCTCTTGCATTAAAAGTAATATTATTTTCGGGTGTATATTTTTTACTTTGTTTCAAATATCAAAGGCATAAATGGATTTTAATCCACTTGCCGCAGGTTTAACAGCTCCATTTTTTGCGACGTATCTATACACGATATTGTCTTCATTTGACGTTTTGTCATCCGTATGGCAAAAAGCGGACATTTTGGGAGACAAAGGAATAAATTCGGAAGAACATACTCAACATTATGATTTCATTATTGGTAATAATATTTTTAAGATTTTTTAAGGTGATTATTAATCATTGCATCGATTGCATATTGCATCCTTAAGAAATATTTAAGAAATATAATTGGCCATACAGTTGGAGCCGGAAGTGCTGGCGGCCTTGTGGCTCACAAATTATCAAAAGAGTATAATGTTCTTCTATTAGAAGCAGGTGGGGAACCGGTGAGTAAAAATTCAGAAATTGAAATGAAATTGTTTTAAAGCATTGACTATTTAGATATTATCTGATTTTCTAGAATCCATTATCAAGAATCCCTGGTTTTATGGGCCACCTTATCAATTACCCTGAATCAGACTGGAACCACAGGTAAGATTCTGAAGATACATTTACCGAAGGAATTTTCAATTTTTAAACAGTTACGATTTTTCATGTTACATTCTTTTTTACGTTTCTCAACAGAACCGTTCCTCAGAAATACGCTTGTCTTGGGGCTAAAAATCAGGTAAAAACATTTTTTATTATTGAGTTCGTTATTAACAATGTAAACGTGTTTTTATTTCTGCTTATTGAATTACATTTTTAGCAATGTTCTTTTAATGCGGGGCTTGGACTCGGTGGCACGGGAAATCTAAATGCAATGGTTCATATGAGGTAAGAGATAGGTCTAAACAAAAAAGCAAACAAGATTGGAAACAGTTTGCATATATCTATAGATGTATTTTACTTTTTACAACATGACTAATATTTCTCTTACTGTAGTATTTCATATGTATAATTGTATACTAACAAAATTACCAGAAATGTTAGAAATTTAATTAATTTTCTTGTTTGTTAAATAATTCGTCATTAGAGGTCATTCATTAGATTTTGATCTATGGGGGAATCTCACAGAAGATCCAAGCTGGAACTTTGATGGTGTTTTGCCTTTCTTCAAAAGTTATGAACATTTTGCTGTGGAAAATGATTCAAAAATTGACAGTAAATATTTACAAAGTCCATCTAGGTATATCAAATATTTTTATAAAATTGGCCTAATTAACTTGTATTTTTAATTCCAGTGAATTATCATGGAATGGGAGGCACTTTGCAAATAGAAAGACCAGATTTTCCTCGAACTGCAACAGACGCATTTATTGCAGCCACTAAAGAACTGGGTTATCCAAACTTAGATTTAAATGGAGCTCGCTTTGGAGAAGGTATTATTAATGTCATTTTTAGATTCTTATTCCTTTCCCATATTATATTCAAGTATTTAATTCTTTCAATTTAGGTTTTGATTACATTACCTATTCTTCTAAAAGAGGAGTCCGTCAAGTTTCATTTGCAGCTTATATTGAGCCTGCACGTAGGGAACAAGGTTTAACAGTGAAAAAGTTTTCACTGGTCACAAAAGTACGTAAATTAAAAATACCTGTTATGTACTTTTTAATTAAATGTTAGTATTTACCTAAGTTTGTGAAATAATTGGATTATGTTCAATGTGACCATTTAATTTTCTATTTATACAGATCATTCTTGAAAATAAACATGCGAAAGGGGTAGAATACATTCGACATGGTAAAAATTACAAAGCATTCGCCATCAACGAAGTTATTATTTCTGGGGGCACTTTCGGATCTCCACGAATATTAATGTTGTCAGGGATTGGACCAAAAGAACACTTAAAGGAAGTTGGAGTATGTATTCATTCATTTACCCTTACGGCAATTATTGCAGTAATTATTTTACACATTTATTATTTAGACTCTGAAATTCTTATTTTCGTTTAGATTCCTGTGGTCGAGGATTTACCAGTTGGAAAAAGATTTATGGATCACGTTGCAAGTAAACACTGAAAAAATTATTACTAAACTGTATCCGAAATTCCTTTTTAAAATATCACAATTTAATTTTTAAACAGCGCGAGTTGGGCCAATCTACTTGAATTCGCCACCGATTCCAGCACCTAATGCTGACGATTTTAATCAATGGATGACCTCAGGAACAGGAGTTTTAGCTACAGCCGGTGTTCGTGCTACAGGATTAACGGTTTCATCGTTTGCAAAAGCCAGAGGAGAGTCCAACTGGCCAGATATTCAATTTTTTCTTGGAAATGGGCCAGCGTATGCCAACGGTTTAGAATCATGGGCTCGGGCGGCTGAATTAAAATTGGACGAACTGAAACGATATTTCGAAAATCCAGAAGGGAAAGGAAAAAATTCGTTTGTAATAGCCGTATCCCTTGCTCGCCCAAGGAATCAGGGATATGTTCAATTAGGAGGCTCAAGTATTTATGATAAACTTGTAATAGATCCAAACTATTTGAATCCAAACGATAATAACGGAGTTGACCAAAAAGTCGTTTTGGAAGGTGTTAAATTAGCTTTAAAAATGGTGGAAAATACAACTGTTTTTAATAATCTTGGAGCCAAATTGACCACAAACTCTATGCCTGGCTGCGAACATTTAGTTTTCAGGAGCGATGATTACTGGAAATGTTACATTTCTCGATTTACTACCACCCTTCATCATTTTTGTGGCACTTGTGCATTTGGAAAGTCTGGAGACAAAAATGCAGTGGTCGACACAAAATTGAAGGTTCAAGGTATACAGGGATTAAGAGTCGTCGATGGTTCTGTGATGCCTGCAATGGTTGCCAGCAATTCTCAGGCTCCAATTCTCATGATTGCTGAAAAAGCATCGAACATGATACTCAATGAATGGAAGATGAAAACTAAGCGTGAACTTTAATTTATCAGATCAATATTTTTTAAGTGTGATGATGACAGATGTGTTTTTAGTAATCATAATCTGAAAGGTTTATAAAATGTCATGAATTATGAATCTTACGCTAAAGTTTTCTAACAATAAATGATTTAACAAATCAATATGTACTAGAGTAGAGTTCATTGTTGAATTTAAATCTGAAACTAACCTACGATATGTTTATTTTTTTATTACCATTACCAATACTGACTTTGAATATAATTCTAAACCAATAGAATGTTATTATTAATATACCTACATTTTCATTGTCTTTGGCTACACGTACAGTTTCAAACATTTTGGAAATAAATTGTTAGTATAGGTATACCTAATCCTACTTTCACATCGATAGATTATAGCCTAGAATGGAATATAAAATCACAATTGGGCGTAGGTATTTATTGTTTTATTTATAAAGAGTGTGTATCTCGATTTGTGCATCGACATGAATTCTAATATAATTTCTTTATGTATGGGAAGCAGCAGGCTACCAGATTGTAATACAGAGATGCATACTGTAGAATTTTAGATGGACCATATTTTGCTGAAAGGGCAATCTACATACATATGTACATGTAGTATATGTATGAGAATTACAAGAATTAATTAAATTTAACCGGCTGCAACTAGTTGAACTAACTAGTTGAGGTGTCAATTTGTATACACACAATCACACAATTATACTCACTTTTCATAGAGAACCTAATATTTATACACTGTATAAAAATACACTTTATGTATTATGTTGCAGTATATCATCCTATTTTTATGTATTATTAGATTGGTGACATTGTATGCTGCTGGTAAGTAGGTTAAATAGTAGTTTTCCCTTTCCAAAGTTTCTAAAGATCCATGATTTGTTAATCGGAAGATCTGGACTACTGGACTGTTGACCACAAATTGATTATAATAGAATCACATTCAGGAACTGTCTAAAGGCCTTTCAGCAGTCTGTATAAATCTGCTGTTATAGATTTAATCAAGAGATTATTATTTATTATTATTGCTCTAACAAAGACAGACACGTATCCACTAAGGGTGCTAAAGGTGCTTAAGCACCCCCATGATTATTTAAGCTTACACCTACAGATACATTAGACATTATTGACATTTTTTAATTACCTATAGCTAATAATTGGATTTTTTAGTCATATTCAATAAAACTTCCCCAAAAGTTATTATTTTGCTGTAAACGTACAAAAATTCACAAAATTTTTTTCGCTACTCTACACGTGTGTTTTGTTTATTTTAACCCAATTTGATTCAATTTTTCCCCCATTTTTTGTTCCTCGTGTTGGAATTTTTCCCTCAGCGAAATATTTTTATAGGTACGGGATAAAGATAATGAATCGGTAGAAAATATCTATTTCAACATCCTTCTGTACGAAGCACCTCATGTAAAGAAATCCTAGTAGATACGTGCCTGATCAGAGAATTGAGAGAATACAGAAATAAGTTCATCCCACATCATGGATGAGACTTTATTCACTCTCTCAACTTTCTCTATTCATTGAATAAATAATTCCCTAAGTGTGGTTGACATTCTAATAATTATTTTAGTATCCCATTCGTATCCCTGTCAAGTCTGTCTAACAACAAATGCATTTGTTGTTTCACAGATTTAGAGGAGAGTGGAATAGGATTCGAAAATCGTAACACATTATTAGAAGTAATTCACACTAGTATATATTTATTGCAAATAATTTTTCAGTGAGTGTTCCAAGTGTAGTTTTGCCCTGAATAATACATTTAAATGGATTTTAATTCCCTTGCCGCGGGGTTAACGGCACCTTTTTTCGGGACTTATCTCTTTACAATATTATCTTCGTTTGACGTTTTGTCATCTGTATGGCAAAAAGCAGACATTCTGGGGGATAAAGGAATAATTGCGGAACACACCCTACACTATGATTTCATTATTGGTAGGTAAAATTTAAAAAAAAATTACCACACATTAAATCTTATATAATGTGATGTAAATTTAATGGTAGCATTAACAGAAGTACTAAATTAGATCTTCATTTGAACTTCAAATGTATCGTCTCAATTTCACGATTTTAATGTGCAATTGTTTAATAGTTGGAGCGGGCAGTGCAGGCGGCCTTTTGGCTCACAGGTACGGATAGGAAAAATAGTTTTTTTAAAACTCAAAATATGTACTTAATATGTATGAAAAAAAGGTGCGAAATATTTTTTCAATATTTTTCAATATTTTTTTCAATATATATAGGTTATCCAAGGAGTATAATGTCCTATTATTGGAAGCGGGTGGAGAACCGGTGAGTAAACATTAAAAATCAATTAAGTAGATGTTTTTACACTGCTTTATAATATAAATATCTATAGACCCCGCTGTCAAGAGTTCCTGGTTTGATGGGTCATCTTCTCAATTATCCTGAATCCGATTGGAATCACAGGTAAAACTATGTCTGCAAAATTTAATAAGGTATTTCTTTAAGATCTAAATGCTTCTTGGTTAGCAGAACATTTTTGCATTGTCATTCTCGTTTACAGAACAATTTCTCAGAAGTATGCGTGTCTGATAGCCAAAAATCAGGTAGGTAAAATGAGTTTTAAAGAAATAATTGCAAGCATCATGTTTATAAAATGATTTTTTTTAAATGAAATTAGCAATGCTCCTTCAATGCCGGACTTGGACTCGGAGGCACTGGAAATCTAAATGCAATGGTTCATATGAGGTAAAATACTATAATGCTACTATAAGTAGTTACACATTACACTTGAAATATTTCATTGAAAAAAAGCATTTATTATTTTATTAATGGGTAAAGTCGTATTTTACAGAGGCCACTCCCGTGATTTTGATTATTGGGGAAATCTGACGAACGACCCAAGTTGGAACTTTGATGGTGTTTTGCCGTACTTTAAAAGTTATGAACATTTTGCTGTGGAAAATGATTCAAAAATTGACAGTGAGTATTAAATATTTTAATCTAACCCTTCGTAATATTGTTAGCAGTTTCAAAAAATTGCCAAGAAATTATGTTTTGTTGATGATTTCAGTGAATTATCACGGAACGGGAGGTAGTCTACAAATTGAAAGACCATACTTTCCACGTACTATAGCAGATGCTTTTATCTCAGCAACGGAGGAACTGGGTTACCCGAACGTGGATTTAAATGGACCTCGATTTAGTGAAGGTATTGTTTATTGAACATGAAAGGAACATATTTTGTAGGTTTGAAATTAAAATGAAATAACAGAAAAACTCCGTTATTTTTATTTTAGGGTTTGATCACATTACATTTTCGACAAAGAAAGGAGTTCGTCAAGTTTCATTCGCAGCATTCATTGAGCCTGCTCGACGGGAGCATGGTCTAACAGTAAAAAAGTTTTCATTAGTGACTAAGGTATATTTTACAAAAATGAGGACCCTCTACAGATATTACACCTTACGTTTTTTGTACTATATACAATTGTTTATTCTGGAACAGGTAATTGTGGAAAATAAGCGTGCCAAGGGTGTAGAGTACATTCGTCATGGAAAAACTTACAAGGTGTTTGCTATCAACGAAGTTATCATTTCGGGTGGAACTTTTGGATCTCCGAAAATATTAATGCTGTCAGGAATCGGTCCTAAAGAACATCTGGAAGAATTGGGGGTTCGTTCATACTCTGTCCTTAATTTCCATACATTTACTAAATTCATTTTCATTTAAACATGTATTCATTGCATGCAATTTTTATTCTTTGCGTCCTACAACAAAGTTCACATTTTTAAATTTATTTCCATTGTTTTTAAAGATACCTGTAGTTGCTGATTTACCAGTTGGAAAAAGACTGATGGATCATATTGCGGGTAGGCCAATAAATTACGAGAAAGATTAGGTATATAACCTAACTACTTTACGTTAGAATAATTGAACAGTATTTCCGAATTTTTGTTTTTAGCCCGAATCGGACCATTCTATCTAAACCTACCCCCAATTCCAGCACCAAATGCGAATGATTTTAATCAATGGATGACTTCAGGAACAGGGGTTTTAGCAACATCTCCCGCAAGAGTAACTGGATTAACTACTTCGTCTTTCGCAAAAGCCAGAGGAGAAGAAAACTGGCCAGATATTCAATATTTTCTTGGATATGGACCAGCTTTTGAAAACGGCTTAGAATCAATGGCTCGTGGGTTAGAACTTAAATTGGACGAATTGAAACAATTTTTTATCAATCCGGAAGGCAAAGGAAAAACTTCTATCGTGGTAGGTGTAACTGTCGCTCGTCCACGAAATCAAGGATATGTTAAGTTAGGAGGTCGCAGTGTGTATGATAAACTTATAATCGATCCAAATTATTTGAATCCTAATGATAACGACGGAGTTGACCAAAAAGTCGTTCTGGAAGGTGTCAAATTAGCCTTGAAAATAGTAGAAAACACTACAGCATTTAATAATTTTGGAGTCAAAATGACAACGAAATCCTTGCCTGGGTGCGAACACCTGGAGTTCCGGAGCGATGACTATTGGAAATGTCATATTTCTCGATTTACAACAACCCTTCATCACTTTTGTGGCACTTGTGCCTTCGGAAAGTCTGGGGACCAAAATGCAGTGGTCGACACAAAATTGAAGGTTCAAGGTATACAGGGATTAAGAGTCGTCGATGGTTCTGTGATGCCTACAATGGTTGCTAGTAATACACAAGCTCCGATTCTCATGATTGCTGAAAAAGCATCTAGTATGATACTCAACGAATGGAAAACTAAACTTAAGCGTGAACTTTAATTTACATTCATGAAAGGCCGAAATAATTCTTGTTGAAATACCAAACTGTAAGTACTGTGAATGTCCTCGTTCATTTATCTATATGTATTTTTCTCCAAAAAATTGCTCTAATTTTTATTATGCAATCTCACCCTGTATATGACACTATTAGACTACAGACATGATGAGAACCTTTTGTGTGAAGTGATAATTAAAATGATATTAATAAATGCTTTGAGATTAATTTCAATAATAAAAACAATTGAGATATAAAATTCATTTTTTAAATACCCACCTACATACAGATAATTTTGTAATGTTTCTACAATGGAATAATTTCAAGAAAAAAATTGGAAATTGTGTTTTCATGGCATGCCAAGACAGAGAAATGTATTTATAAGAGAATCTTGAGGAACCTACAAGTACATGTCAAATTAGCACTTAAGCTTTTCCCATAAGCAATAACAAGTATAGGTAATGATAAGAAATGAGCAGTCATCTTATTAATCTGCATATTTGCTAATGAAATACACATTCTATTCAGAGTTGTCTCCTTCCTTTCTCACTAACTTCTCCAGCTTCTTCTATGCATATCTGAACACCTACATGGTACAGCTGTGCAGTGATACAGCTCAAGATTCTCCTGTAATAAATGCATTGCAGTACACACTATGTGCACATTAAATACATTAATGGTTGAAATGTTTAAGCTTGTAATTTATTATTTCGATTGATTCTGTATAATACTGTATGCTTGATATTGACTCGGTATCATTGCTTCTTGAGCTGGAGGGCCGAGAACAACTTACCTTCTCTCTTAATACGGAACGAGCTGGACAAGCAACGCCATGAGAACTGCAAAGATATCAATACATTATAGGTAAGTACTAATAAGTACATACATATTATTTCTAATTCTGTAATATCGAAGTATTTTATGTTTTTAGGGATGTAGATGTACACAATCTTCCTAAATTGCTAGGAAATAAATTTAATTAACCAGCCACAATCAATTATACTTCTTACAATTAGACATTTGTGCTTTTTATACTATTTCAATCCATTTTATAATTTAAGTGTTAATTTCCTTTGCAAAACACCTATGTTGGAATTTTAGACAATTTTAATTAGGCTATTCGTCCCTTACATTACCTTCGTACTATAATCTGTATGTGCCCAGCGTTCATTTTCTATAGTGTATATTTTATTTTTTCTGTTGAAATGTTAACCCTATTTTTCTGAAGCTGTCGTGCTTATCTTATTGGTATTCTTTGTGCTAATAAATACTCAAAGTTTCAGTGGATTTGAGTGAGTAATTTAATTATGTAGCTATTTTGCATGTGTTTGAGTTTCACATTATGTGTTATTGCTCGGATGGTTAAACACATTTTTTAATTTGTTGACCTGATATATTTCATTGGTTTCAAATTTGTTTTTTCATCCCCTTTTTTGGGGAGCATTGCGAAAGTGAAAATGGCTCAAGCGAAATGTTTTTTTGGAAATACAGGAATTTTACTTTGAATGTGCGTAAATAAAATTTGTGATTTTTTATAACTTGCATGTTTGGACAGGAGTGCTGATGACGAAGAGCTTGATTTGATGTTGGAGTTTTGCACTACATCTTTGTCCAAAATAACTGTTGATGTGAAGGTGAAGAAAGAGTCAGAGTCCAAACCTACTCCAGCACCTGTGCCAGAGACAGAACCATCATCACCTAAATTATGTTATAAATGCCAAGGCTATGGACACGCTGGAAAATATTGCACCGGGAAGCGGAACAATAGAGTGAACAATGCTCTGCGTCGCTTCAATAAGAAGTTGCGGAAAAGTCACGTAGACATAGATCATGGTAAATGAGCAAAGTCATTATGTTGTATGTATGACATATTTACCTATTTACTAACATGACCTTAAATAATTTAAAGTCCTGCTCCCTTCTCATTTCTTCTCTTTTTCTCCAGTTATACCAACTCTTACTTACATTCCACACTAAAGCTCAATACTCTCCAGTGCACTCATGCTTAACCTAATAATTATTACCTTTGAATAATTATTAAATTATTATGTTATGTAGAAAACTATTATTTTTATGCTTAGGTATATTCTTCTACTCCTACAGATAATAGTGCGTAGTATCTTACAATTAGCACACTTGTATTAGTATGTATGCGTAATGCGTATAATAGTGGTTCCATTTTTCTTTGAAATAAATTGAATTAACTAACCCCAGCACACAACTTTTAGACCTTTATGATTTACGCATTTTAGTTCATTTCATAGAGTAAGCTTCCTTTGACATCAACCGATTTCAGAATCTCAGATAGTAGGGCATTCTTCGCTTACACCATTGCATGAATAGTTACTAAGCTTTATTCATTTCTCCCATTGATTATTATAATGCTGTTTAAAAACTGCTTTTTATTGAATGTTTAATATAGAAAAGATTATCACTTAAAGATTAATTTACACTAACTACATGCTTTTATTCCAAAATGCATTTTGCAAGGTAACAAAACAATAGTACTCAACTATATATTATATCACAAAATATCTGAAATATTTGAAATCTTTTACAAGCTATATATTAATATATTATTAGTATTATATACCCTCATTTGTATTATTGATATTACAGAATACTCTCGTAATAATATATTTACAATTTCTAGTCTAAATATAATTAATTATGTACAATTAGTAAATAACTTTTGTAAGATCAATAAGTTTCATCGTCACTGCTGTCTATTTTGATGTAATTGCTTGGATTTGGATCTGATTCGGATGTTCTCTTCATTTCTTTCGGAGGATTCAATTTTTTCAAGTCTTTGATCATTTCCTCTTCACTCTCGTAGCATACTGGATAAAGCAATCCAGCAATTTCTAAAATCTCTACAAATTCTGTTTTGATATTTAGAAAAACTAAAGTGAAATCGTGTTTCTTGAGAGCCTTGACTAATGAAGACAATGCTGTAGCTGCCGAGTAGTCTAAACAAATCAAATTTTCCAAATCAAGTGCAATGGTTTTGCAAGTGTTTTGAGTAGACACTATTTTGTTAATTTTTGTCTGGATGAAATCAACGCTTGGAAAATTGAGTCTTTCTTCCGGTTTAAGTAAATAAAACTTCACATCTTCAACTTTTTTTGATTCCATTGAAAGATTTGGTCGAATAGACTGAGCTAAGAGAGTAACAATACTTGCACCGACTCCTACTAAAATTCCATACTCCATTCCAAGTAATACTGAGCTAGCAAAGGTCACTAGACAAGCCCCAACGTCCAATTCTGCAAAACGATTTTAAAAATGGCTAGATTTAAACAAAATGGTTTAATGAATGAAACCGTTTTCACATTAATTCATTTGATTGATCGGTTTTCATTGTTTATTAAATAACTCACTCGAAATCCTCCACATGGGTTTGAGACACTCGAATTCAATTAAAGCAACAACAGCGCATATTATCACAGCTGATAAACTTGATTTAGGAATGTAATAAAACGTTGGAGTAAGAAATCCCAATGAAAGAAGAACAAGAATTCCTTAAAAATCAAAATAAGAATGTCCAATATTAGAAATTAGCAAAATAAGAAATATTAGAAATTGATAATCACTAATTATTTCTACATTAATTATTTACCTGAGAAAACTCCTCCGAAAGTGCTTTTAACTCCACTGGCTTCGTTAATGGCCGACCTTGAGAATGATCCTGCAGTTGGAATGGATCCAAAAAATGATCCAAAAATCTGAATGGTTCCCAGTGAAAACATTTCTTGTGTTCCGTCGATAGTTTTGCCACTTCCAAAAGATTTGGCAATGGCCACATTAGATAGCACAGCCACAGCGGCCACAACAAAAGGTCCTTGTTTAAGGATACCCCATGTCTCGGTAAATGACAAAGAGGAACAAGAAGAATTTCCAAATTCACATTCACGAGGAGGAAGGTTTAGACTTGGAACTTCAAAAGAAGGAAAACCACCATGAACTTCTCCAGTTAAGTTGAAAGGCGGATTTTTCCATATAAAAGCAACTACTGAAGCAACAACCACCAAAATTGCATTTCGACCCACGGAAATGTACCACAGAATTCGTGATTTTTCACCCCGAATTGATATATCTTTAATATTCTGATACAAAAAATCATAGCCATTATTTTTTTATGTCACGCATCTTTTTTAATTATGTCACGCAATTTTTTTAAACTTGTCTCACCTTTAAAATCGTGAGAATAATTATGGAAACAATCCCCACTGTTGCATCTCCTGGGGATATTGAAGTAAAATGTTTAACAAGCGATGAAGCGTTTTGAATGAATCCACTCCCATTGGAACCTTTGAGTCCTAATAAATTCTTCACTTGTGAAAAAGCCACAGTGAAGGCAGCTCCAGCAGTGAATCCGATAGTAACTGGCTCCGATATCAAACTCACAACAACACCTGCATAGACAAAGATAACAGCATTTGTAAGATGTATTTATTTTATCGCTCAATGTAAATAACACAAATATCACTTTGTTTATTTAGAAGCATACCAATTTGTAAGAGGGCCATTAGAATTTGGATGAGACCCACATACAAACACGTCAGGGCCACACATGCTGGATAATCTTCACCACAAATGTTAAAAGTCATCAGACTGGTCACAGCGGTAGGAAAGATGGCCATTTGTTTGCATGATCCGAAAATCACATACAGAAAAGAACCTACAAACGATGAATACAGTCCATACTGCATACAAAAAAGAGGGAATGATTGCATTATTCATATTGTAAGCATTTTAAAAAACTATTATTATAAGTGGAAAATATTAAAATACAGGTAGGAAATATTACAAGCACGTAGCCAGGATTATAATTTGTCTGATGTATGGAAAAAGTCAATTTAAGTCAAACTCACAACAAAATGCGTCACAAAAAATTTTCCGAATTTTTATGGCCATAATAATTTATTCTGGGGTCACAGGTGCACCCAGTCGACTTCTCTGGGTACGTGCTTGAAATATTATTATTATCGAGAAAATAATCAGTAAGTTTCATTAACTGAGACAGAGCGTTAGGATTAGCAGTGATGAAAAAATGTTGAAAAATTATTTTGAAAAAGATTTTTCTTTTTCTTGGAATGAGGCTATGAAAGTTATTCTAATGATATTATACTGGCAAAATATTCCTCAATCTTTGTCTATTTCATTATTGAATTCGAAAAGATTATTAAGGGGTTTGTTTAATTAAGCGTTCCACAAATATGTTGAATTTTTAATTTCCTCACCTCGGGAGAAAGACCCGCTACAGTCGCATAGGCCATAGACTGAGGTACGGCCGTGAGTCCCACAGTAATGCCCGCAATGATATCGGACAGTATAAATCTTCCCATGTATTTAGGGAGCCATTTTATTATTGGAACTCGGTTCGAGACCAAATTGAAAAAATACTTCTTGTAGTTCCGACGTCCTGTTTCATTCATAAATTCATAATTATATGCACATTAAAAAATTACTGTGTGTCCCCATTTATCATTAAAATATATTGGCAACATTTATTATTTAAAAGACTGTAGTTCTGTCAATAAGACTCACCTATCATTTTTGAAATAGTTTGGCATGAAGTTTCAGTTAAAGTGTTTTACAATCCAACCAAAATTATATTAGGATTTTTACGTAAATTTACAGCCACTTTTAAATCCAACGGTGTATAGGAATAGGTGTATCTCTCTCCAAGCTTGAATAGCAAATAACATAATTAATTATTTTGTCTCGCTCTATATTCAGATGAAACTTGCATAATTATTTATTTAAACTTTATCTTTCATTGTGCAAAACAGACAGAACCAGTTTAATTTTGTCAGACTGAAAAAGCTTAAACACACTTGAAAGAGAGGCTAGTAATATTAGCGTAACATACGTATGGAAATGGTTTGCTCGTTAATATAGCACACTGCGACAAACAAACCTGATAATCATGTAAAAACGCTTTGATTGAGCAAACATGCATGAGTATTGACTCATCTATGAACTACCAACGTACAAAATACTGACTGATGAATGATTCTTTTATAAATTGTACTCAAAATGTTGACGTATTCATTTTTTGTTTATTCTTAGTACAAAAATAATTGGAATTGTGCAATTGCTTCTATTTATTGTGGCGCACATAACATATTTTGCTGTCACAGTCTAAAAACAACTTAAAACACAGAACTGTTATGGAATGAGCACAAAAGGTTGCTATTTGCAGGAGACCTGAATCGGCTGTTCGCTGCTGTGATGTCAATGTTTCAGTCACCCCCACATAACTAATACATTAATGCATACATGATTGATAAGCTACTCATCTTTGTATGGAATGTATTACGTATGACATAGTGTGTAGGTATAAGTATAAAATATTATCTAGTCCTATTATTGATTATTAATATCATAATACGGATTACAAACAGTCGTCAGTCTACTGTTGTAATGTATCATCACGTTTGAGAGTTCACAAGCTTTAAGAGGATTTGAGCACATTGATAACAGCGATGACAATGATGAGATGACATTGAATTGCATTCAAAATATATTCAGTTAATTCAATATTTGATGGATTGCATATGTACCTAAATAGAAACAAACCATACAAAGTCGATGTGTAAATGTATATAGAACCACAAGAGCAAAGCACAAGTTGTTACTTATAAACTGCGTCTTTTGTGTTGTAATTACTCGCATGATTTTTTCTTCTTCTTGGATTAAGGTCAACTGATTGATTAAGGAAACTGAACTTGACAAAAGTTCACAAAAATACTCTTTTTGCTCTAAACCACAGAATCACATTTATTTTTCCGGATTCCATATAAACAAATCATGAATAATAGATAGGTACTGTACTACAAACATTGTACTTGCACTTTGTACTTGTAATATGCACTGCAATAGTCAATAGAGCATAAATTGTTTCAATATTATTACAGAATTTTACACTAAATAAAGTTATTTCCTGTAGGTAGGAACATCTATTTATTGTTCGTTATATTCTTAACAATTTCATGGCAAAAAACAATACATCATAAGTTTATAATAGATTATACATGTATTGTATGATTATCCTGTAGGTCCTGTTGCAATAAAAGGCAACAGCAGTACAATACCCGTAAGGAATATACTTTAGCATTTCACCCCTGTAATTTTCGGATTACAGTAATTATTCTACTAATCTAGCAGTTATTTATATTTATGCAGTTAAAACAATTATAGACTTTCTCTAATAGAGAAACTCTATAATTGTTTTACGATCAAAATTTTATTTATAGATTTTTCATAATGGTACGATACTATTATACCTACTCGATTCTTATACACACATACAACAATACTTCAGAATTTGTGCATGCAAAAACATTTAAATTGAGAAATTTAAAGTCCTTTCCAAGTCTTTAGCTGAGTACCGAAATTGCATTCAGCATTCATAACTTTCCTTCAAAGAGCCACAATGTGTTAATGTAGGTATTAATTTGCACCCTTAATTACAATTAGTTTGACAATAACTAACTAATAAATTCAAACGAACTTACCAATATTTTTAATAAAGACTTTTTTAATTCCAGGCGGAGAGAGTGAGAGATCTTCTCGTCAAGCAGTTTACTGTCCTATAAACACTACAGCATAAAAATTAATTGGTAGTTTTTGCTTTACTGCACTGAAATGGAAATGACCAAAGAGATCAACAGTGTTACTCTTCGTAAATATGTGATAAATTGTTTGCTGAAGGATAAAATGATAAATTGTTTACGAGGTGAATTAATGGAAAGGTTATTTAACTTCCAATGCAGCTGCGTATGCTCAATAACCTAAATGGAAAAACACCAAAGGCACAAAAATATCATTTACTTAAATCAATATAGTAGCATCGCTCAATGTCAAACACCGCAGTCCAAACTCCTGCGGATTTGAAGCATTTGAAACGGATTATTTAAAGATCCTTTTTCAACAGCGGCTTTATTATTACAACCATTTTATAATTAGGTAATTTTTTTAGTTGTGATATTCTAAATGCTTTCATGTTTAATATATATTTTTACATAATGCCAAATCCTTGTAAAAATGCTGATGAGGAATATAAATTGTGATGATAATCAATTAGTTAACTAATCTACTACCTACCTATATACATAAACTTACATATACCTAAGCCCATAATACAATAAGCAGTAATATACAAAATTGTGGAGTCAGACAAACACGATTAAATTATTGACCATATCGATTTGGCCATTAACTCGTCTCAAGTCTCAACACACTCAACAGTTACCAGAATTAACTTTTGTCGCCACACCTAGAGCTATCTGTACAATGCTATACACCCATTTATAAATGTTATTATTGATTTTTGAGTGTTTTTGTCATTTAGATATAGATTCCATCTCTACGATATAATTAAAGGCTTACTTTCAATTAAATTAAGGTTGGTTAGTTTTCAACCGATAATAAATACTTCTGGTAACCCTTAGCCCTTAACCCATCTGAATTGACTTTTGGTAAAGAATTGATTATTTTTATTGTAAATTTTTTGGTAGATATTGAAATGTCTTGTACTCTATTTTACTTACATAGTTGTAT
>JAQFYB010002002.1:0-27721 GCA_034694085.1 Pogonognathellus longicornis | reverse complement strand
AGTGAAAATGTCGATGCAGAGAAAGTCAAACAGGATGCTAAAGTATGTCACAATTTTCAATTTATTTAGTATTGTTACTAACTTACTAACTAAATGTTCATTTATTACTCTGATGCATGCCGATAAAGGCTAAACGTTATACTAAAAGCGTCCGTTACACTGTAACATCAAAAAATTTCAAATCAGTCTTGATGTACGATTTTCTAAGGATATGACTGGGAAGCCTCAATTACTCATAATTCTCCAGTTCTTAATGCCATTTAAGATGGCTGATATTGATTTTCTGTATATTATTTGACAATCAAAACAAGAATTTTGTAAACAGCTCCTGTTAGTACGAGAAGCTTGTTGATAATTTCCAGACAGTTGTTCCAGTTTTCTCCATTTTCTCCAGATAAGATATTTTCTCCAGGTGAAAGTGTTAAATGCTATATTTAAGCTCTTCTTGGGTTTCAATGTAGTGGAGTAGGTAAGCTCTTATCTTTATCAAATATTAGTGTGACAGTATCACAAAAGGGTTACAAGT
This sequence comes from Pogonognathellus longicornis, assembly GCA_034694085.1. NCBI lineage: Eukaryota > Metazoa > Arthropoda > Collembola > Entomobryomorpha > Tomoceridae > Pogonognathellus > Pogonognathellus longicornis. Next base: position 27,195 of record JAQFYB010002002.1, on the reverse strand, counting down.
TGCAAATATTTACTGTTCTTTTTGAGCTTGACGTCAAAATTGACACTGAGTGACGTGTCAATGTCAAGCTGCCAACAGCAGCAACTAAACCCAGTATACTTATAGTATACAAAACTTAGCGTTTTCAGACTAAAGGCTTTTTTGGAGGCTAAAAAATTGATGAATCTTTTGTCCGTGCATGTGCATGCAATGTTTGCTTGCCTTTGCTCGCAAAGAATATTTAGGTATACTCAACTGAAAGTTGCTTTTATTTTGAGAATCCATTCCTAAAGCACTAATTGTCTGTTTGATCAGGATTTACTTGATGCTGCAACTGGCGCAACTGGAACCAAAGAAGACATCTTCGCATCAATTTTCAATCAACGAAATGCTAGTCATATGAGAGAAGTCTTTGATGCCTACAAGGACATTGCTGATGGAAAGGAACTGGAAGAAACAATTGAGTCTGAGTTTTCGGGAAGCTTGCAAAATGCATATCTGGCCATGAGTACGTGTTTTCTTTTTTCTTCAAAAATGCTTTGCACATTTTTCATCTTTTAACTAACAATATCAAGTCCATCGAGGTGAATACCTTTGTGAAAATTGAATTGCAGTCAAGATATTTCGAAACGTTGTGGCATTCCATGCTGAAATGCTTCGAACATGCATTAAGGGATCGGGAACTAATGACGCAGAAGATACTATTATTCAAATTCTCGTTAGCCGCTCTGAGGTATAGTAACAATTATTTTTAATTTCTAAATTAGTGAAACGTAAAGAATAAAATTGTTGCGTAAAATTGTTGTTAAAATAGTCCTGAAATTGGTTACTTTTCATTATAATTACAGATTGACTTAAAAGATATTTTAGAATTTTACGAAGGTAAATACGATAGTAGGCTCGTAGATGATATATCAGCAGACACATCTGGAGATTATCGAACTACTCTTCAAGCCATCTTGGACGAAAGTCCCACTGCCGAAGATGACGCAACTGACGCCCCCGCTGAGGTGGAGGAATCTGCAGTATCGGCCCAATCAGCACCTACAGAATCAGAAGCCGCCCCTACGGAAGCTGACGATGCACCCGGAGAAGCTGAAGAGCCTCCCGTAGAAGCTGAAGAAGCCGCTGCTGAATCCGAAGCAGCTCCTGCAGAATCCGAAGAAGCACCCGCTGAATCTGAAGACACTCCCGCCGAATCTGAAGATGCTCCCGCCGAATCTGAAGATGCTCCCGCCGAATCTGAAGATGCTCCTGCAGAATCTGAAGACGCTCCTGCGGAATCGGAAGATACCTCAGCTAAAGCTGAAGACGCTGCCGAAGAATCTGGAGACGCTCCAGCCGAATCTGAAGATGCACCCGCAGAGTCAGAAGACGCTCCCGCAGAGTCTGAAGATGCTCCAGCCGAATCGGAAGATGCACCCGCAGAGTCTGAAGACGCTCCATTAGAATCTGAAGATGCTCCAGCCGAATCTGAAGATGCTCCCGCTGATTCTGCAGATGCTCCCGCCGAATCTGCAGATGCTCCCGCCGAATCTGAAGATGCTCCCGCTGATTCTGCAGAGGCGCCCGCTGAATCTGAAGATGCTCCCGCTGATTCCGCAGATGCTCCTGCAGAATCTGAAGACGCCCCGGCGGAAGACGCTCCCGCAGATGAAAACGCAACCGAAGAAAAAACTGACGATGCTCCAGCAGATGAGAACGCAACCGAAGAAACAACTGAAGATGCTCCAGCAGATGGAAATGAAGCAGAAGAGAAAGCTGATGATGCTCCCGCAGATGAAAATGGAACCGAAGAGAAAACTGACGATGCTCCCGCAGATGAAACAGGAGAAAAAGCTGAGGATGCTGCTGAAGAAAATGCAAATGAAGGGGAAGAAACAACGGAAAATGCTGATGAAAAGCCTGCAGAGGAAGAACCTGCTGCAGAAGAAAACGCAGAGCCAACTGAGAATGGGGGTGAAGAAGCTGGAGTAGAAGACGGTGACACACCAAAAGGTGATGACGATGCGGATGCCGCTGAAAAGAAAGAAGAAACCGGTGAAGATGAGAAAACCGAAGCAGCCGAGGAATCTAAAGATGATGCAAAAGATGATAAAAAGGATGAGAAGTCAAAATCGAAAGGCAAATAAATAGGTAAAATTGTGTTTTCTATTGCCATATTATATTTGAACGCGGTAATAAATAAGAAAAGTCTGAAGAAGTTGGATTGAAAAATAGATGGCCATTTTATTTAACCACCGAGATTAAAGAAATCATCCATTGCACTATATCTAGCAGACATTAAAAATTTATGATACTTCTCAAATCTTGTACTCATTAGTTCATTACATAAATTTTACGAGGAATATATTTTTTCTACAATAACAGTAACATTATATACTTTACACATTTGCACCATCAAATTAAACCACAGTAATCAAGTAATCGAATAACGGAGACAGTTTGTTCTGATTCGTTTACAGATGTACAAGATACGATCTTGTAGGAATTACACGAAACATTACTAATGCTACACTACGGTTATTGCAACGTTTATATACGGGATCGTACGTATGTTTCTTACGACTTACTTAGCTAGTCCTTTCATTTTTTTATATGAAAGCAGGTACTACTACAAAAGTCAATGTATAATTTCCATATATTTACAGTAATGCACATTTGTTGACTATTTAAGTTACTAACTACGTGTACTACCTACTAAAAGAAATTAAAATAATAAGCTTTCGATAAAATTACAAAATATTTACAATACAACTAAAAAAACTGCATTTATGGCAGGCTAAGCTTGAAATAATCAGTACTTAATCTATATACTAATACACGTTTACGAAAACAAAATGCAGACATCAATAAAATTAAGTATTAGCTACATGTACTCAAATGTACTAATCAAATGCAAATCCGTCACCTTTGACAAAAAGCTCTTTTAACAGTTCTACTGCGATTATTTACGATCTACTCACATAATAGAAAAATTCAAAGAGCAGAAAAGTCATCTAACAAGTAGAAATATGTATACATTGTGAAATATACGTAAATAAAAATAAGTAACAAAATCACCAAATTATAGTTTCACAAATTGACTTTTTTGTATGTTCTAGGGCTCGAACTCCTGCAGTCGTCCATTATGGCAATAGAAGTTCTTCGAAGGTAGAGGAATCTCTTCATTCCAGATGTTTGGTGCCTGCAACAAAAAGATTTTGAAAATGGACTTGTCGGAAATGTAAAGCCTTTGGAATCCAACCAAATAAATATGTACTGTTGTATTGCATCGCTTGTGGCTAAATAAACTTAGGAAAAATCGAAAAATTTGTGTCCAAATTAATTCCTTATAATTATGAACTACAAGAAAGAATAAGTGTATCTAATGCTTTTGAATACAGAAACAAAATAAGTGTGCGCTATTAGAAGATGGTATATCAAATCATGCTAAAATCAAAATACAAGGTTACATAGCAATCAAATAGTTAAGTAGTGTGTAATGTAATAATTGTAGTAGAAATTGTATGAAATGTATACAGAATGTCCTGTCATTTATAAATATTAAAACACATCATAAAGAATAGTAACCCTATTCATGGTGCACGTAAATGACTTTCCTTCCAGGATGACGCTTTACCTAGCACAATACTGCAGCAATGAATGAGACTCATGAAACATATTATGTATCTTAGACCCTAACGAATTATTCGAAATTATAACGAGAAGCTTACTATTTACTAAAAATATAAAACAATAATATTCGTGATCTGTAAATTCTATTCTATGTGTGTAAAATGTAACCAGTTCGTAGAAGAAAATGAGTTTGTTTATTTGAAATAATGTTTGAATGTCTTACCTGATAAGAATTGATAAAGCCAGCCAGCTGCTTTCCCAGCTCGTTATTCGACTTCACCAAATACTCCAAACTAAGAAAAGTTTCAAATATATGAATAAAATGAGTTGAAAGATGGATCGTGTTTCGAACATTTATTTACATTTTACCAATAAATAAAATTATTTCATCAAATTACCTTTTCTCTTGCCAAAGCCCATTGCTCAACATCCTCTCGCAGACAATTTGATTTACCCCACAATCAAAAAGAGGTATGCCGAATTGACAGTCCAGTAATGTCCAATCATCAAACCACACCTTGTCTTCACTTTTCGTTTTTCTGTTAATACTCTTTGGCGCATCTGATACACTGGAACTCATCGACGAACGATTTGAATTATCTACTTCACTTAAATTCAAATCTAAACGAAGTGACTCGATTTTTTGTTGCCTGGAATCGAATGCCTTTGGTTTAACTTTTACTGTACTCAGTTCTTCCTGAGAACTAGACAATATTAATTCATTGTCCAACTCTTCCTGATACAATTTGGCACATTGGTCGTCCTTAAATCCATTCCTTGGCTCAGGATTAATGTAGCCAGACACATAGACGTGATCTTCTTCCTCATCGTCGTCCATAATAAGTTCTCCGTCAGTTTCGCTTTGACTCTCTCGTACTACGTCTTCGGTAACATTTGTTAATTTATTTGACATATTTGATAATGGTAGATTCGCTTGAGCTTTCTGTACATTTTGATTACTATGGCTGTCCACGGCAGAAGAAGATCCCCGAATATTCATCATCGTTATGTAACCGCAATTTTTCTCCAAGTCTATAACCCTACTCAGCCTTATTATTGCAGGATGCTTGGCCCATTTAGTATATATTTGGCTACTGGTAGACGACTTGAATGCATTGGTACTGTCATCTCCCGTTCCATCGGTTGAGCACCTACTATTTCTACTGCTTCCAAATGGGAATGGTACAATAACAGTGGAAGACTCGCCAGTAGATCCATAAGCCTAAGTACACCCACATAAATTTTTATCAAAGTTACGTACGTATACAGAATGCAGCATACCATACTTGTGAGTATCCTATAGCTGCAACGATTGAGGTAGGTTTGAATAGAGCATGCAATTGATCGGTATAATGCAATACAAACTACCTAGTGTATATACGATACAAGTTCACATAATACGTAACGATGACGGTAACAAACACTAACCTGCACAAGTACAGCTGAATGGCTTAGAGCTTCGTTTACTGTAAATAAAGCATTTGCACCCGGTATAATTCCAGAATCATGGCCCCAAGAAGTCACTAAATACTTTTCACAATCTTCCAGTTCAGATGGCAATTCATTCAACAAAGTTCCTGAAAAGAGAATCAATTTACCTTATTAACTATTAAGTTAATTGTAAATTGCAACTGCATGAAATATGCAGGCATTAAGTATTTTAAATGGGCAGTAGACAAAAGAGAAGCTTTTTTTATAAATAGTAAAACATTTTATGTACACATCAAGTTTCATACCTTTGGATAATAACAGAGAAGTTGGACCGCTGTTCGTTATGGAATACAGAAACAATTTAAACCAAATAGAATTGACCTGTGGAATGGCAGGACCAAAATGCGGTAAACTTTCACAACATACAGCTTTAACTTCATAGCTTAATGGTGCCATTGATACCAGCAACCTATACAACAAAATATTAAGTTTTTAACTAAACATGCTTTAAAAATAGGAATTCGCAAAACGCAAGGTAGGCTCTGAAGAAGTCAAGAAAATGTACTTACTCGTAATTTTTATTAAGCAAACGAGAGCATGTGTGACTGTCCAAGTTTAAAAGACTTTCACAACGAAGTAAGTCAATCGACATAGATTCCATTGCTGGATTGTTTCTAAGAAATAAAATAGTTTTGCGAAGTGTTTTCGCATGCTCGAAATAGCGCTGAGCTTCTCCTTCACCCTCGTTCCACGAAACATTTTCTAATTCTGATAAAAAGCTGTCCAAAGATTCATCTGCCATTTTCCCAACTTCAAACATTGTAACAGCGTGGTTTTTCAAACCCTTTAAAAACAAATATTGTTCATGATTATCTAGTAATAATAAATGTTATTTTTGATGGACAATATTTTATATTTCTAAACCATGATATATACTATTAACTTACCGGAGATAAGTTTCCCATCATTAAGAATGCGGTCAGGGTAGAATCATAAAGGAATGCAATTCGTTTAGAAGAGCCAATGAAGCTACCGGAATGAGTACCATAAAATAAGGAATGATCTGAAGTAGTATTTGTATTGGAATGAAATTCAGTGGTCCGTGATGTTGGCAGAGCATTGATTTCAGAAGAAGAAGAGTCACTTTCTGCAGATAGAGCTGATTTCAATTCGTCTGCTATCAATGATTCTTCAGGAGCGATATACGATGCTCGACTAAATCAAAAGTACATTATAATTGTAAATACACTCACAAAATAGCAAAGTAGTTTTAAACAATTGACTAAGATTTAGTTAATACTAAATTAATAACAATCAACTGACTTTTTTGAGTTCGTATGATTTTGGTACTTTCTCCAACTGGCATCCAAAGTATTGAAATCTATTTCTAGATTCTTTTTGTACGCAAAACCTAATCGACAGTACAATGAAACGGCATTTTTGATGAGCTGGGCATCAATATCTAAAACCTTGGCAAGCTATATTGACAAAAACAACAAAGCAAGTCAAACATTAACCTTAGTAAATTTACTAAATCCAAAATATAGATCATAATTTAATAGTAATCATTAAACATTTACCTCTCCTACGGAAGTGTGTTCGTCAATAGAAACGAATATCTTGTACAAAAGAGTTTCAAAGTAGTCACCAAGAACTCGATTCATTACAAATCCTTCTAACGGAGGTACTACTATATAATCGTCACTTTCTATTGGTACATCTATATAAATTAATCCTTTTCTGTACAAACTGTGGATACATTCGTAATCCAAAGACCCCACACCTTGACCACCGTTGTCGATTAAAAAGTCGATAATTTTTCGTTCGTTAGGCTTGCAGGCTACAACATCTTCTTCAGTTACATAACCGTGGTGTGCCACGAACCAGGGATCTATTGCAATATCGATAGGTTTTGCGGGCAACAATTCCCTTGGAGGTTTTCTACGGAACAATTTTCTACTGGAACGGTGTTGATTCATCAATTCTATGTATTGATTTCTTCCGATTCCCAGTAAGCGCAAACCTGTATAAAAAAGCTTCGTCATTTACTTAATCTTCATAATTAGTAATAACAAATAATTAATAATACTCACAATCAGCAGCAGTGAAGTTTGGTAAAGAGTCGTAGCTCTTTTCTTGCTCCATAATTTTTTCCATGACGGAAGTGTAGTATTGAAAGGGTGTAATGCGGAGTCCTTTAACGATTCGGTCCGACAAGTGGTACGGATACAACATTAATTTGTCTTTGCTATACGCTATAACTTCTTCGTAATATTTCGGTTCGTCCTTTCGAATATGCTTAACTGTAAACACAATAATTCATAATTAAGCTTTGGATCAAGTTTAAAGATGAGTATATACAAATACGATAGCAGAATGAACACAACTCTGTCTGATAAGTAACATCAATAACATATTTATAATAACTATAATTTTCTTACTTAAGTTATCTGAAAATCTAAGCTGATTTCTAATGCTGTACGACACAACTGCCTTTTCGTATCCTTTTTGAGCGTTTCCAAATATCTAAAGTAAAAATACAAATAGTCAGTCAAAAACAAGTCTGAAATACATATTATAAATGATTTAAATAGGATTAGTATGACTATCATATCTTGAAAAAATACCTCTTTGATTTTAATTGGCAACTTTAACCACGAAACATTTCGACCTATATAATACTCCACTTCTGGATTCATATCCATTTTGACCTATGTCAGTACACACTAAGCAAGTCTTAAGAATGAAGAAGGAACGATTTTTGGTGTTCAAAATCTCTGTGATTTGATTATTTTGATTTCGTTCGAGTTAGCAGACGTCAGTTTTGTAGCAGGACTTGTTTGTAAGATTAGTCATCTCAGATCCACTCTGCCACAGATGTTTCGCAAACAATAAGTTATATTATACAGTTGTATGTAATTTGGCACAAACGGTAATTAAGGTTATGTTATACAAACTAAACTAAACTTAAGGATTCTTAAAAATTACCGAACATCTGATCTGATAACAACGATTGTACTCATCAATCAGACTTCAGACAGGATACAGGAATAGTGACACTTAAATTCAAAAACTGCACTTAAAACGTAGTGAGATTCTGGCAGGATTATCTTTGAATTGAAATATTCGAAAGTGAGGAAACTGTGTAATTTTTTGGAATAGTTGTGTTCACTTGCAATTTTGTAAATTCAACGATAATGTTTACATAAGGTTTACACAGCTAGGGCACCAATCATACTAATCCTTTCCAATTCTTTTTGGAAACAACATTCGCATTCCATATCTACATGTAAAGAATCGCCCACGTGATTTGCAGATGTATCTCTGTGTATCTTTATCGCTGCCTTTCGTCAGACTCTCTGTCTCTATAAAACACCATACATACGAGTACGACATGCGAAACTCAGCTCATCCAATTCAACATCTCTGAACACTATGCACTAAATGAATGACTGAATACTCGGCTTTGTAGGCCTTGTCTATGATATACACTCAAGATTAAGATTATAATGATTTTGCTTCCACCCACGCATCAGATCAGACTATGAGTCAATCAATAAATGAGTTTATGAATTATTTTTGACTATAATACGTTTAGTAGCCGAGATAGACAGTTTTAGAATGTTCAAATGAGCATGAAAAAATATGAATTTGGTGGAAAGATAAATAGCATGTAAATATTATGTGCATATTTATTAGTAGCACAATTATGATATAGGTTTGTGTTTGAAAAAAGAAACGTAATGCACATGAAATAGAACAGTTTGGTGAAACAAATGTTTATTATTTTAAAGGAAGCAGTTGTTATCAAAAAAGTTCACATTTAATATGTTGGAAAGAGTTTTGCAGCGGATTATGATGAAAATTATCTAAAAGTCTAAAATTACTACATAGCTACTTTACTCATACTTACCTAATACCTACACAATTACTTATGTATCTGTTTTTAAAATAAGTATGTACTCGTACCATAACTCAATAAGCTGTACAATTAGCTTTGAGATAGTGAGATTTTGAGTGCTCTTCATGTTTCAGCTTGCAAATCTGCAGTTTAGTAAAATTACTATTATTTAGGGGTGAGAAAAGGTACAACATTATACAACTTTACTGCATATTAAACTACCAAGTAAATTCCATTTCGCTCACATTTTACGAGTTGATTAACTATATAACTTTCTCATATCAGTTTCTTTCGATAGATTCTGTTCTTCAGCTAATTCAGTGATTAACCTTGCCCCCTTGCCATAGTGTTCTTTTGTCTTGTCTAGTTATGTAGATGCATTTTGGTGTGCTGTATACATAGGATTTACTCAAACACCCTCTTTATCAAATGTTACTGAAATGAAAATAACTACGTTGTGTTGTGAATCACAACACAACGTAGTTATTACTTGTGACTATCCTTATTAATGAAATTGTAAACAGCTCTAAAAGAAAATAGTAACAAAGGAATAGGGACATTAAATATTCTATTCTAAACTTGTGTATCGTATTGATCATTATATAAGAATTAATGGTTGCATATAGTTTCTTCATATATTACAGGTAAAGTCAGACTAACTTTCTTCCACTGAATGATGTTTTGGTACTCAACGCTAAAGGCAAATCATTATTTAATCATTATGCCCTTTAAAAAGCTATGCAAACGCTAATCCATATACTGATATCAATAACTAAACAGGGAAGATGAAAAATAAAGTTAAATAGATGTATTAAGCATTATTGCAGTAAAGTATAGTATTCTCACATATTATTATGTATTCCAAATGAAGCAGGTGCTTTGTGCAAAGAGAATTTGTCACATAATCAGAAAAACGCAATAAAAAAGCAAATATAAACTATTAAGTACAAAATATACATGACACGATCGAGTAAATGTGCAAGCCATGCCCAATCTTCTTGATATGGGTTTCCAATTTTCATCAAATCCTTTTCATCATCGGCAACATCTACGGATGCCTGAGTTGTATCGGTTTTCCCCTTCGGCCTGGGATTTAAACACAGGATCACAGCAGCCCAACTACTAAGAAAGCTGGAAATAAGACTTGGAAGTGGTACTGGAGAAGATCTTTTTGATGCAGCAATGTAACGAAGTATGACAGTCCACAGTAAGGCGAAAGTTACCATGATTAACGAATCACGATAGTATCCCACTGTATTCATGGTGCACACAAAACAAAAGTAATTAATACAGTTCTGTATGTTAATATTCTTACTTTTGTAAGTTCGAGAAATAAAATCGATATTTTATGCACACCGTACCTACTAAGGGTACTTTGCTCCCATTACTCGAAATTGTTTTATACACATAGTTAATAAACAAAGTGTTTATAATCATCACAACAAGAATGATTGGTATTCTTTCATTAGAGAGAGGACTTATCCAGAAACTGAGAAGAATAGTCCAAGCGATACCTTCATTCAAGAATCAAGATATTAATTAATTTGATATTAAACTGTTTTTACAATACAATTAATTGTATGCATAAACCGTTTGCTAGTAGCTAAACATAAAAAATCGCCGCTTTACCGATAGCCACCATCATAACAACAGCATGATGAGTAGAACCCTTTCTTTGAATCTTTAATGATATTATTATGTCATGAAAGGGTCTATCAGGAATGGATTCATAAGTAATAATCCTAAATTCGATTTTACTCCGTGTAATCTTCCATTCCCTATTATGGGACACGTTGAAATCCACAGTATCTTCTGTTATTAGCTTTATTCAAACGAAACCGTACATTATAGCAATAAGTATGTAAAAATTGATACAATCCTAATAACAAGGGAGGAAATAAAATGAGTCAGACCTGAGTGTGATTCTCATGCACATTTAATGCAATTTGAGTCCCATCGTGTGCCCATGATCCGATTTGAATATAGCACTCCTGTTCGTCGTAAGGCCAAAATTTTAAATCCAGCTCGCAACCCACTTGGAATTTGGTGGGTGGGACCCATGTAATAATAGAATCATATGAAGCTACCAATTGAGTATTTCCAAAATGGTCAATTTCGCTAGCTTCGACACTGGTATTGTATTAAGATCACAATTAAAACTTATTTGTATGTGTCAAAATATTATTATTATTTTGATAAATTCACAATTGATTCTGTTTGCAAACATGAGACACAATATTCCTATTACAGGATGATAAAATATCAATACAAATTGCTTGAGATTTCGATCTTCATGTTAATTGCAGCTCTTTCAGTGAAATCAGTAAAAATTTTAGACTAATAATCTTACTTGTTAAAAACTGCAATATCTGGTTTCCAGAGTTCATATGAAGCAAATTCAATTTCCGACAAATTACGATAATCTTTTGGATCCCATTTAATATGCTCATCGTTCCAATACTAACAACAAGGACACAATTAAAAGATAAGATAATATGGAAGATCCAATATTTTTGGGATGAAAATTTAACATACAAGTTATACTTACGAAAGCGCATAAGAGGTGAAGTGTAAATAAAGATCTCTTTTCATCCTTAAAAAATTATTAACAAATAGACAATTTTAACCTGAGATGACAATTGTTTATATTGAATAATTACAACTTACAAGCATGACTATAATAAAATTTACCAGCTCAAAACCCGAGTAGTAAAATGAAGCGTCTACTGTGATCGCATCTTTATGATTTTGGACAGGACGGGTATGATTATCGTAATTACGCATAAGAACTTGTCGCAACCTAGAAATATCTGTTTCATTCGAACAATTATTTAAATGAATACATACGTTAGTGTTAGTTAAGTATTACCTCACTTCGTCATGCAGAAGGTTTTGTGAAATGCTTAAACTTAGGTACATGCAACTTAAACATGACGTACCTGTAAAATCTGCTGCATGGACAATTCTGAAAGGGGGACAAAACAATAACAACAGAAATCCTAAACTTAAACAATTCAAGAGTTTCTTATCTTGTCTTACACTCATTTTTAACAACTCAATTTTAATTTCTTCGTAATGAACGGGCAATTAAGTAGAATTGAAGAAACAAAGATGTGGAAGAGATGTGGAAAAGTTACTGATAACTGCGTCCGAGTTGTTAAATGAAACGCCCCCATGTAAAGTCTGTTTCATTCACATACATGTTGGTGTTAAGCAAATATCAGATCAAGAAAAACGAATATGAATTTAAAGTCTAAAAGTGTATTATATTAATAATCCCGAGTTAACATCTCTGAGCTAGGCAGGCTAAATAAATGTATCTAACTAAAGAGAATCATAATACTTACAATTCAATTACTGTTTACTATGTAGTGCTTTATTTACAAGTTAGAATTAGAATGTAAACTACACAGCTATGTAAAATTTACCACACTTGCTTCAATAGCACAGACAACTTGTTTATATGATAGTTTTAAATGCAATGAAATTTCATCGTCTAAAATCTAATACCGCAATGGATTATTACACCCTCTTTAAAAATAGACATTTGAAAATCATGTCGGATTACCTAACTGCTACACTGAACTTAATTCCGCATTTCGAACATGAAAAGTCAAATGTAGTATTTTAGTAAACAGGAATATAGTGTGAAATATGATAGTAGCTCTTAGGGTATACTCACTCCAATTCAATATGCTAACCTCAAATTACATCTGCATGCATGTACTTGTATTTAAGTTTTATATTTGCTTGTTTTACGTCATGTTTCCAGTTCATATTCATTCAACCTTATTTATGTATACCTATACGAATAGGTACCTTTAGCTAATTAAATGTTAATATTATTTTTCATGTTCATTGATGCTTATGGAGTTTGATTTACTCTATAAAGCACACTCAAAGTAAATAGTAAATAAATACCTAGGCAGTGTATGCGTGTATTAATAAAATAGATGTTGATTAGTAAACCATATTTGTTAAAACTCATTTTATTTCAAACTAGAAAATCACTTGAAAGCTACATAATTTGGGAATAATAATGAAAAATGAACACCGATAGTATGAATGGGAATAGATCAGTAATGGGTATAACAAACTACAGTGCATGATTACAGAGATGGATTCATTTCACTCATTTCTTGTTACAATTGAGCATGTTAAAATATTAACATAATATTTGATAATTAAGACTTTTCTATGTATTCAATGTATTAAAGCTAATTAATGCACAAATTAATAATTCTCTAATCTACAGAGACTAACGATAAGAATAACAACGTTCACAAACAATGTACCTACACCTAATCTTGCTTTGTTTGTCATTTTTATCTTATTACACTTAATGCCTAGTTTATTCATTTAAAGTGTAAATGGTAATTTATACATTTATTTAGGAATGCTTGAAATTGCATAAATATTAAAATATATTTACCAAAAATGATTGTTCTATATACTTACTGTCTTTCAAATATACTTATCCGTAAGATACGTGGAGTACATGTTTGAGTACTTTTATTAATAAAGTGATGAATTCTAAAAACGCAAATCAATTCGCTGCCACGCTTCCAATACCTCGAATACAATGTGCATACATGAACGACACATAAATACATACAGTAAATACATGAGCAAATATTGTTGAAAAACATTTACAGTCGTCTGCTAATCAGTAAGAATTAATTTGATACAAGTTTGCATACTGTACTACAGTATGATATGAAATTGTTCAAAAAGACTTACTAAAAACGCAATTAATGAGATTTGCAGACAAGTTCAGAAAAAAAGTTTAGCTTTCACAATAACATAAATAATGACAGAATAATAAAATCTGGATGTTAAAGAAGACATCAGTTACAGTGACAGTAGCATTTAACAACAAAGAGAAAGTATTGCCACAATTAGCTTTCTTGTGAAAGGAGCAGCTCACAAATAAACACAACCTTAGTCTTTTCGGTAGCCGTCATCAAGAACTCCTTTGAAAAATATTGCGCTGACTCGGTCCACTTTGGCTATAAAAGTAAACATTAAAAATATGAAATGAGTAACGAAGTTTTTCTAGAATCAAATACATACATGATATACATACAGATAATACATAATTCATAACATTACCCCCTATTTTCTGTATTAGCTGTGGTTTGTTTTTCCAGTAAATGAAAAACAAATATACAGGGATCCCAGAAGCTACAATTATAACAGCTACACCTATTTCTGACGCATCACTTGTGAAGAGAGGAACTGCTATTAAAAATACACATATAATCAGAAAGATTATAGGGACAATCAGAGGCATCTGAAATCAAAACGAAATGTTCAATTAGCAAAGCCAAAGAAGGTACCATAATATGAAACTCATTCATAACTCATTGTAATCATATTGGTATATTCTAATTAAATAATTAGCGAGTTAATGTACTTTAATAGGCCGTTCAGCATCAGGGGCTTTTACTCTGAGCCACAACAAACCAGCCACAGATACAGTCATAGCTAGGGCTTCCACGAAGGATAAATAATTTATTAAAATGTAGACATCATCGATAATCAACATACAAATTGATAATAGTCCCTGTAAAAAGTATAATTTACAAAATACATAGTATACATTCACATACTAATAATAGATGTACATATACATGAGACGATGGCAGGATTATGAGCAGATAAGAATGAATACTTACTAAAAATACAAGGGCTGGAATGGGTGTGAATGTTTCATAATTTATCAAAGCCAACGCTCTGGGAAGATGTCCTTCACGAGCTCCGACAAACACAAGCCGAGAGGGAGAGAAAATTCCTCCATTCAATGCACCAAATGTGGACACAGCGACGAACAAAGGGATAATCCACGCCATCACTCCCAATATTTGATCTCCGAACGACTGAGAAAAACAAAGATTGATCCAATATGTATTTACGTGAGATAGAACTAAAATTGAGAATTTACTCCATAAAAAATAACTGTACACATAAAGATGTATAACATTCAGGCACAAACTCTATATATGTATGGATTACTTACGACTGCCACAGCATTCGAATTGAGAAGCTCATCTTTAGTTAACACGACCAAGTAAGCAACGTTAGCCAATGTGTAAACAACAGTAACCTAAAAATCATGTATCATGTGCAAATCAAGATTTATCTCAAAGGAGAACAATATACTTAAAAGCTTGTAAACTAATTCCAAGTCACATACCGTGGGAAGCGAGATCCAAATAGCTCTTGGTAGATTTCTGAAATGTAAGTTGAAAACAGTGTTAAATAATTGATAATAATCATACGCAAAGCTTATTGTGAACTTGAGAATTTCTGGCAGAAGATCGTAGAGAAGAGATACTTACTTGTACGGGTCTTTAAGCTCTTCTGTAACGAAATTTAAGTAATTCCTAAAAATTCAAAATTACTAAAGTATTTTTCTGTCATTAATTATATAGAAACTAGAAACTTAAATAATACATCAACATGAAATCAATCCCAAGTCTCAAATTACACATATATATGGTTTCATTCATACAATAGAGAGATTCATTTGTCCTGAGAGTCCTGACATGTATTGGTAAACACAATCCAATGTTTAAGAACATCAGGATGTACAAGATTGATAATGCCTATACTAGGTACATACTATACATTCACAGAAAAAGAGGTGAATTATAATATTTATATTGATATATACAGATACAAGGTACTTGGAACTATGGAAAACGTTTAATATTAAAACAGCATAATAAACAAGATAATTGTATTCGAATTCTAAAGCCTGTGTGTTACTGTTACTCTGTTTAATGTTCAATCTACCTTGGATATATAAATATAGGTAATACAAATACGTACGATAACATTATCATATAGATGTACAGTTTATCTTGTAGTAGGCAATGCACCACAATGATTCTACAATGTTTGTACAACGATTCCCTGACTGACTCCATAAGGTTTTGAATGAAAGAATAATGACTCAGTTTAAAACATAATGGACGAGCATGTTAATTTTATATAAAGTTTTTTGCAGTTTCTACTTATAGTATTTGTACAAGTTATTATAACATAGCAGTACAGAGTACAGCATTTGATAAGTTGCTATACGTATTTGCTAAATCATCTGATAAAATGATTGACAACAATTCTGCCATAGTTAGCTCAATTTACTATAACGCATAATGTATAAGTATGAAATATATTCATGTGTAGATGGCTATTATAAAGTGTCAAATGTAAATGAATGAATGAATGAGTGCATTATGGTTCCAGGAAAGAGTAACGGAACATGCTGTTGACATTCGTGAATGAACAATAAAACTTTGTTAAACTCACCATCCAGCGTAAGAAAACAATCCAGAGTAAAACGACAACGCTATATTTCCAGGGTTCGTTGTCGTGCCTTCGAATGGATCTCTGAAATTTTCTGTTTTGCCCATGCAAAGGACAACAAGACCCGCAACTGTAATTATCAACAATGCTCCAATCTTCATCGCTGAAGACACTTTTTGAAGACTAGCTCCCCATTTAACGTTGTAGCAGTTTACGGCTGTTAAGAAGGCTAAACCCAAGCAAACAAAAATCATTATGTATGGAACAAACAGATTTGCAACTACTCTATAAGAAATACTAACGATACGAAAAATTTCGGCTTTCTTTAAAATGGTAAATTGCATAATAAGAGGCTAACCAATTACGGCAGCACTAAGTAATCGCACCGCCGTATCCGGAGGGCTGCACTCAGGCCAAAATGGTTGCATTAAGTAGTAAGAAAATGTCAGAGCTAAAATAGCGTTTCCTGTCGGTACAATGATCAGCAATGCCACCCACAAAAACTGCGAAGCAAATCATCCAATCAAAGTTAAACGAGTTTAAAATGTCAGAAAGATTACATTTTTTTATTAGTACTATTATTGCATTATTTACGATCTTGGCTACATTATGTAACAATTCTATTCCTTACCAAAAATGCAGGTAATGGCCCAAAACCTAAAATACGAGAGAAACAAAAGTATTAGAAATTGAGTTGCTCAGTTTTTATTACACTGTTGAGATTGTTGTAATAATTCAAGAGTTTAATAATAACATGGTCATTACTTTTTGAAATGTAAATGTAATCGCCTCCCGACATAGGTAACATAGTTCCTGCAAATTGACATAGGTAGATACTTAAATAAATCGTTAGCACAATGTGTGTATTTATATAAATATGTATACACATAAACATTTTACTCACAAATATAATATACCTGTATGTACTCAATTCATTTAACATGTAGAGCTCATAACGTTTTTACATACCTAATTCTGCGTAGCACAATGCCCCAACCATGGACATTATTCCGGATAGGACCCAAATGATTAGAGCAACACCAACTGAACCGGAATGAAGCAAAACTCCTTTAGGTGACACAAAAATCCCAGCTCCAATGATGACTCCAACAATAATTGCCACACCATCGAACAACCCCAAGCTTTTTTTCAATTCCATTCCTGTCTGAGAATATCAGAATACATATTTTGATACCGAAAAATTGCACAGTTGTTTTTAATTTACATGCATTAAATATATTTGTTTACATACAGCGATATTTTTAAGGAACATAATTGCGTTGCAACTACCTGTCCAGTGTCACTTAGCGGTTGGGCTTCTGGAGAATCTGCAGATACCATACTCCCACTTCCCTTTGAGAATTTTCCTTTATTTTTCATGTTGATTTATTGTTATGTACGGAAAAAACCTTCTTGAGACTTGAATTAACGCAATTGTTTCCACTGCGATTCTCTCTTGATGATGTGACTCAGCTCACTGAAGACTTTTGTTAATCTAAAATTTGACAATTACGAAAACTATTTCAAGGTTGCTTAAACGAGTTCATATACATTAAAAGTACTTTCTGTGTAGCAAACTGAAAGATATTTATATATTTATCACGATTCTTGGTATAAACAGGCACATACTATACTTATTGTATGTATAAGAATATACTCAACAAGAAACTCTCAATCTCAAACTTCAAAGTTCACTTTTGGTTTAATGCACCAATGTACGCTGCGTGCAATAATGTTCTAGCTAGACATTTTGGAATCATTCTCATGTAATAAGTAACGTGTAAATGTGTATTGTCGTTGTCAGTATGCTACCTCAATGCTTAAGTGAGAAACTGAGATTAAAACAATTCTTAGGTTCTAGGTTGTTATGCTGCATTTTACTGTATGCATACTGTTTTTAGTATTTCAATGTGTGACTACCATTTGAGATGCCAAGTAATGTGTTTATTCATTCCAATAGCAAATTACGTTACATATGTACACAGTATAACCAATCTCTGTGTTATATTGTATGCGCTCAAATTACTTTAAATGCAGTACAATTCCATATTATTCTTAGGAAACCTAATTATTTTGTACGAAATGGTTATCTGTGTAGTGTAGCGTAAACAAAATAATATACATCCATGAAAGACGTACAAAATATTGTCGCTGTTACCTACTCTACTCACTTATAAGCTGTATCTTCTACGAACTGATGAGTATTGCATTCTTTAGTGTACAATGCAATAGTAGAAAATAGAAGTAAGTCGAATAATGAAATCTTCCATTCTTTCTGGGCTTTCTATTTGAACACGCCTTCTCTATTCTAGTTGTCAAAATGTCATTGCAAGTTACATAACATAGGTAGTTAGATAATTAGCACTAACTGACGAACTGAATCATTTGATTGCTTTATTCATTATTGTGACTGACACATTTCAAGGAATTTGCATTTGAAGTGTACTACTAAAAGGCATCTTTGCATAAAGAAATAGTGTGTTGGGAAAGTGTACTGAAATTTTCAAGGAAATAAAGGTAGCACGTGTACATACCTATACAACAATGCAATGGATTAGGAGAATCACAATTAATGCTACCAAATGGACACAAAAGTATAAGCAAGGTTTATAAATACGATTCAGAAGGCGAACCATTGACGACGAAGCGGTGACTTGGTACTCACGAAGACAAAATTAAAGATGATACACGTGTATTAAGAATGATACTTCATGTTCAAGCAATTCATTTGTTAGTAAAGTCAACTATTTAGATAAGACAATTAATGTTTTGAAATCAACGTAACTTAACATAAATAATGTACATTTACACCTCAATAATGACTTATTATTAATAATTATGAAATATTGAAATTTCAATTTTTAACTCACTTGCAGTAATCTGGAGTGATTTGTGGAAAGAGAATAGGAATGTTATGCAATTGTCACTGAATAAAATAATAGAATAATACAATTTGTAGGTAATATTTATCATATTATGTATATCACCTAATTCAATTTGTTCGAGTACATCAGAGACTCACAAGAGAATTTTATACACAAATTTTATTCAATAGACGCAGTAATGTATAGGTTCTTCATAAATGTTGCGCTGGTTTTACTAGTGTGCATCCGTAGCGTTGAACTGTGTATGTGTAAACGTTAGCCTGAAGTATGAAATAAAAATTGGAATTGAAAGTAGTGATTTTCAATTTAACTCAGATTGTATAAGCATCCTGAAACAATGGTGGAAAGAAATAGTTATGTCTAACGAATGCATGGATAGGAATACATACCAGTTCACTAAAAGTTCATTGCTACGATAAAATTTAACGACAAGACAAAGTCAAGGAATTTGATTCCAATGTCAAATGTACAAATCGTTCGTTCGTCTAATGAAATAAGTGGGGAGATCATTAAGAGTGAAAAAACTCAAAGTATTCACGGAATTATTCACTTCTTTTATAAAATACTGATACCACTGACACGATATTTTTTCAACTTTATGCACATAAAGTTTAGTATACCTACTTACAGCAATTACAACCATGCTTTGGATACATGATCGAATTTTGTGAAAAGCGTTTGTTGTTGAGTGTGACTTGTGAGACAAGAAACAGAAAATGATCAGGCAGGCTCAAGAACACAAGACATTACTATGTCCAAGTCACTTCTACTATAGGATCTTGGGTTTTTGAGAATTGGAAGTTCATTCTCAATGTCTTAATAAACTATTGAAAAACAGGTAAAAGAGTAGCGTCAGTAGTATTAGTGTACAAACTAATTTCAAAACAATAGTAACTTTCACTATCTTAGGGTAGCCAAATGCCTTGTCATCTAATAAGTGATGAAATTGAATGGATTATAATTAGGCTCTTGTGTCCCTATCTACTATCTAGCAAAACAGCCAAGGTAATGAGCCTTCGTCGAGAAAATAAAGTGATGTTGCAATCTTTTCTGTGATCTAGGACAGGATACAATACATTGATCACATTTGGCCTATGTTTAAACTCTTAGATCGCATATGAGGTAAAGTTTGAATGAATTGCATCCATCTATTCTTGATTTATCTAGTGAAGGGATGGACGGACAGACATGCAGACAAAGTAGGACAATAAGCTGCCGCTACTTAATAAAGTGATGCTTAGTAAACGAATACCCTCCGTCTTTGCTAAGAATATTTTTCCTCTTAACATTTGCTATAAAATGTACAACTTGTCGTTTCCCAACAAACAGCTGCAAAAGTTAACCATGTGCTTACCATAGCTTGGATCTAAGCTATGGGAAAGTATTTTTATCTCTAATCCACAGTTATTCGATCGATAAATTTTTATCTGATAATTTCCTAATCATGTACTGAGGTTTTAAAAATGTCGATCTTTGCCCTCTTAATGTTTTTGATTCAAAGTCCGATTTCTGACGACAATTAAAATGAAACTGTTTGTGAAGACATTCTGAATCTTTATCATACACGAATATGTACAAGATTTTAACACAAATTTCTGTGTAGGCAGTGAAAATAAGCTTGCTGTACAATAATCAGTCAAATGAGTAGTAAATGAATTAACACACCCTCAGTCGGCAAGCCAGACGCGACGGAATCTGATTCTGTCGCTTGTTATTTTAATATGCAGTATACGCCTCATTTAAGTAGGTATATTTCATTTTTGCTACATCAATTCATATCACACTGAACTTTCTCATATAAGAAACTGTGAATCGGACAGGATACGAGTGTATTTGACCCTCATGTAATGTAATGACATGAGTACGTGTTAAAGATAATTCTTAAATGGCTGAGCTATTACATTTCATATTTAATTTGGCTAACGATTAGTCTTGTGGTTTGTGGTACTGATAAGCATTCGTATTTATATGTACATGTGTAATGTAATGTTAATGTTATGTAACTTTGAATGTGTTTCTTCGTACAATAGCGTATCTGTATTATAATGCGAGTAGTGCAGTGGCTGTAGAAAAACGCAGAACTAGTGTGAATAAAATCTCAACGCAAACTTAATAAATATTACACCATGTTCTATGACATCCCAGTATATTTAACCGTCACCACATCACACTATAAAATTTGTATACGAAAGAGTCGTCTTTCATCAGTTAAAAATTAAGCTGTCATATAGAAATCCTCACAAATTGTTCATCATGCTATACCATACCTATTGTGTATTATATAGCAGGAAAGCATTTTGCTTATTTATGTTCAAGTGCTGGAGCTGGATCATAAATTCTGTAAATGATATATGAGCATAAAGAAATAGGAAGAATAATCTAACCGTGTCTAACCGTTGTACTACCAATTTAACTTTTGTAAATATGCTTTCTAACAGTGTAACTAACTTGTCAGGCATGATGTTATTATATGTGTTCAAATTATGTATGGAAAGCAATACTAACATTAAGATACAGTTGTCACAAACTACATAAAATAAAACCAATAAACTCATATTACATTCACATACATCGAAAGGTGAAATACAAGTTTATGAACATAAAAAGATTCATTACATAAATTACAATTATGATTACACATACATTCAATGCTATATTATTTTATTGGTGCTTTTGCACTGGTGCTCTATGTATAGTGTTGGGTTTCAATTTTAGAAAATGCTATGCAGACATAATTTTTAAAGCAATGAACTGTAGTAGGTACCTATAATGTGCAGTAAGAAGAATTTCTTGCAGCACATAACAATAAGTATATACCTATTATGCACATTAATCAGACACAGTTGGCATTTTAATGGATATTGGATATCCTGTCGCGACAGATTTAAATTAATATTGTTACAATGCCCCGATTGAATTACAAACTTAATGCAATTATAACATGTAACATGATGCAAGTTTGAAGCTTGCACTGCTACAAACTCGATTTTGTTATGCGAAATGTAATATCATATAGCAATTCATATCAACATAGATTTGTGCCTCACGTCTTTATACGTCACATAATATTGAGATGTGTACAGATACATGCATAGATGCTACGATTTTATTGTACAAACTAATGCATAAATAATGAGCATTATTGATTGATTATTATTCTCATGCAACCTGTACGTAGTTGTGATGTCTAGCCTACACCATGACTCGTTAGCTTTTACTACTTTCTCACCATCGCATCGAGCCAGCCTATACATACATGATAACAATAATCTACAAGATATTGAATATTGAGTCAAAGTTGTTCAAGAATACAGATGTAACACAATTTCAGTATAGGTAAGCTATTTCGTTTATTGCCATACTGTACTAGGTATGCAGCTTAAAAGGAATAAAGATGTGCGTAGTATAATATTGTAGTATTGTAAACACATTGTGCTGAGCAGATGCGCGGTGTTTTCTGTAGTTATGTCTTACAGGATGCTTTTCTATAGCAGGGTATTTCGCTATTAATAAGCTACTTACTAGTTATTGCACTCAAAACATGTGTGTACTTTGTGTACCAATCTTTTGTACTTCTGTATGCTCATCTAAAAGGCATTTAATGTGCAAGGCACTTCGTTTAGTGTGCATACATGAATATGAATGAAAGGAAATTGACGGCACCCTATTGTGTATTGCATAATTGCTTGTATTTTCTATTTAAATATTTTGTTTACTTCGCATTTCACATTTATATCCGTTGTGAGAGCCATGAAGTTTGTGCGTATTAAATAAATAATCTTCTACCACGTTCAGCAGTCGGCAGTCGGCACTGATAATTATAAACATCATCAACTTATCCACATTTACAGTCTCATGGTTTCTAAAACCATGTGCTTTCCTGAGATTTCCGAGTGGTTTAGTTGGTGCAATAAACAGTGCACCTGCAAGCAACTGCAACAACACTTTGTACTGGTAGTAGTGTACACATGAAAAGATGAGAATCCCTACAGATAAACTCAATAAACAAGCCGACATATAACAGCTAGGTATTTCATTTCACATCTCATCAATTATCAACAATAAATCATTCTTGTACAGTTTGGGGGCAAACAAATATTGCCAACTTAAGCTCACAAGTACCTACAGGTAAAAGTAAATGTGCCAACAAATTGGCAAAGTTTCTCAATAGAATTTCGATTTCCGACGTTCTAAATGTAAGTATGCCTGTAATGGAAGCTATAGTGCGTATTTGGAAAACTTTTCATTAATTATGCGTTTATTTTATCATAATTTATTCTTTGAGCAATTATCAATGCATGCTAACTTATGTAAATGTTGTTTTTCTGTAGGAAATCTCTTTACTTTTTCTACCTTTTCGATTTTATATGACCATAATGGGCTACCTGTAATGAGCGGTAATTAGGATTGACGTGTTAAGTAGCTGCATTACAATTATTTGCCTTTAATTGACAGCTAACAAAGATTAACATACTCCATAAATGTATGTAACAATGCCATTTAGGTAGTTGTGTACCCTCTAAAGAGGTACATAGGTAGACAGACATAGGTAAATGAAAATGTAGAATATATTCTAATTTTAATAGAATCATAAAAATGCTGACTTACATCAAATGTGCAGACGAACCAGATTTTCAGATTTCATCACAGTAAGCAATAATACCTAAGTAATACACAACACAAAAGGCAACATCCGATCACACAATAGAAACACACAATAGCACAATACTAGCAGTACAACTCTGCAAGTCTACACAAAACTGCAATGCAAGTGAAGATAAGGGAAACTGAAATACACTTGTTGCACTGAAGGCAGAAAAGAGTGAACTGTCCTACAGTCTTCTAAAATTGTCTCACTTGTTGGACTATATTGTATGTATTCTGTCTAAAGTAAAACATGTGGGTTTTCAGTATACATTGCTGGCTTCATTGGAATATATACACTTTGCATTTGTGTGTAGTGTGTAGGCATGTAGTAGTATTTATCAGTTCTTGTGTTGCGACGACATTACAACTTTACAACTGACTGGGTATCCAAATCCAACTAACTAAACGCTGTAAAATATACAGACACGTCTTGAATACATGTAATATGTTTGAATGCGTATAATGTATCTTGGTGTACTGTACACTGTACACTCTATATACACTTCAGTTCAGCGGTTCAACATGTTCTTATGTGCCTCGTGTACCTTTTTCACAAACATTATCACAACTTACGACTGACTTGTTTACAATAATGATCTTTCAGTCTTCTTTTCTATTTTATGCACTTCGCCTGCTATTTCCAACCATTTCACGGATTGCGAATAAATACATATCACTATAATCCTTGCACTACTCATATATTTTATGCAAATGCTATGCCACTTTTGATTCTACTATCTTGTATCAATGCACAACGAAAACAAACATTGATAAAGTTGTATAGCATTCCCCCTAATGTTTAATTGTCAACGAGGGACCCAGGGACCTAATACACCGAATCTGTGTCATTATATACATTTTCAGTTGTGTTGTACTACGGTAATACTAATATACTATTACATGTATTCCTATGCAGATTTTTATTTGTCTCATAATGACAGAATCACTTTCAACTTTATATAAATATTCTTCTTAGAATCATTAGAGAAACGAGTGTGAATGACTATGCCAGTTGTATTTGTATTACCCAAGTATGTTCCTACAAACAGCGATGAAACCCTTATTTATTTACTACTCGAATTAACATAGAAATATGTCAAAATACGATAGTAAAATACCGGAAATTGGAATGATATTATAAGTAGTGAGGTTATCTGCTTGCTTCGGGTTGCATGAAAATTGTCATTCTTCAGAGGGCAAGCTGTGTGCATCAATATTCCACCAGTAGTTGCTAAATAATAGACAGTGGAGTTAACGGATGAGTAGTTTTAAGGTTTAAGAATAGAACTTGGATAAAAAATCTCAAATCGTGGTGTGTGCATAGCAATCTCCACATAGTGGATTAAGCTTAGAGTTTACAAAATGATATACATACTTAAATGACGGAGGAAGATACAGATAAAAAATATTGTGCTGCACATTTAGGTACACTAACCAACTGCTCCCACAGAATTAGAATGATTCTAGCAAGTTATAAACTCAGATAAATACCTAGACTATTTACTCAAAAAGATAACCTATATTTTTGTAGTATTTGAATATTATTCAAACCACAGAGTCATGAAACCGAAACTGAATATTTTCCGTTGTATACATATGACTGGCATATCTGTTATATAGATATAGTACAGATATATACAGATAGATTGTATTATGGTGTATTTATACTCAGCTACTTGATACAAAAAACGGAGGCTTAACTTGTTATACACGAGGTGACGAGGTGAGCATGTCAATCGTCAATCTATCTGTAACGAAACGACGCAGTTATAGTGTACTATGCATCCGGAAAACCAAAGTTTGCTTTTTTACCCAGTAAAATATGGATCTATATACAGACCAACTTGAAATGTGCGTGCTATATAAACATGAATATTATTATGTTATTAACGTAATTGCAGGTAATACAAAATAATAATAAAGTACCTATGCATGTGAAGATCTGGATTTAAATGAAGTGATGAGATTAAAAACTCTTGTTAAAAGGGAGGGACGCAACAACTAATTAAGTATCTATCCGTGTTAGTAATATATAGTAATATATAGTAGATATATAGTAGTCTAATATATAGTAGATCAGTTGTCTTTTTAATCTGAATTTGACATGTGAAATCTCAATAAAATCTAAAAGTTAGCAATTATGGGGTTGACAAACTATAGTTAGGTTGTTCAGTTTCTGCTGGACAATTAAAACTTTAGAGCTACTGATGTATATTTATGCTCGCTTTGCATTTTACATATATATCTCGTAAAAGAGTGCATGGATTTGATTGGTATTTACTTAGGTAGATATATCACAAACACGCGTACATACGACACACATACACAGGGATACATACTGAAGTTAATATGTAATGAATGATGAAGTGGAGAATAGAGTTCTATCTAATCTTATGTTGTACTCATCTTATAACCCAATCCACCTACTTCAAAAACAATGAAGCTATCTATCCATACCATTAAGTATATAAATAACATAGTATGTTTGGTTGTGCGGTTTAGTAATGCAATATGCGATGGGAGGATCATAATTCGAGACCCTATGATAAACCAAGCATTTACAATTTAAGAATGGATGAGATGATGGAGTATATTAGATACAGCATTGCATGGACATTTTGGTCATTCAATAAGATGTGCAATCAACAAATGCAGTATAATGTGATGAAGCATCTGCCTGCATTACAGTAAACCCCTTCTATATCTCTTCACTTTATCTTGAGATAATAACCCAGGTCGATAATTGTCAATTATTTTCTCATGGTGAGGTAAGATTCAGGTTTATCCATCCCCTTCCATCAAGTGTATCCTCATTTCATCTCCAAAATTTAATTCTTCTCTGCTCCACCCAGTTGTGGTTGAATTTATTGTAAAACCTGCTGTGTGAACATAACAGTATTTCATAGAGTTTTAGCATCGCTCGTTATACACGCACACTAAGCCTTAGCCAACTTATTTGGAACAAGTAAAGAAAGGAACCTCAGGTTCGGTTGGTTAGCATACTTGAAACTTGAAACATTAGTATTCAGGATTTTTGCCAGACAGTTCTTCTGAAAGAAGGCTGAATGAATTTTTAAGAAAAGGTTGCCCTCAGGTTATAGTCTGAATACAATCGACAAACCATCCCAGCTAGATCCAGACAAACGATGATTTTGGTAGATTTCAAACTCTTCAATGCCAAACATACACGAAAAATGCTCTTTATTACTAATCATATGTACATATAAAGCTAAACTACGCTGTAACAATATTATGTGTTAACACCATACTTGAGTGTGTATACCATTTTTGATACCGCCTATGTAAGTAGTACCTAGTATAGTACCCACTATGCATACATTTTATTGAATAATCATACAATCGTGTCTTGATTCATTCTTGAATGCAAGGCTGTATTGAGGGGGGGGGGCAAAGGGGGCACTT
>JAQFYB010002001.1:0-27735 GCA_034694085.1 Pogonognathellus longicornis | reverse complement strand
CCAGTTAATGTACAAAAAAGTAGGCACTCTAAACTACAATGTAATGCTATTATCTGTATATATGAGTGGTGTAAACTTAAGCACAGTACTTGCATGCGTTGGGTTTTTGACGAAATTTTGTGGACAAAAATAAAATTCTTAATGCCTATTACTTTTTGCTTGTTTTCAAATATCAACTGTCAGCCAGTCAGGCTTAATTCGAGATTATTACGGAGCTGCCAAGGTTAGAAAGAATCGGCTTACATGCTTTAGTTAAGGAGACTTCACATCAGGTAGTAAACTACGCAGATAAAACAATTCCGCAGGTAAAGTAGTTAAAGAGCTATATAATTCGCAAGAAATCGTGACATGCTAACTTTAATTTAGAAGTAGGAACTGCAGCTGCTAGGAGCTTTAATCGCTTTTAATACTCTGCATCACTCGAACTAGGTAAACTTCGCTTATTTACTTGCATTTACACGAGTCGTATTTAATGCAATACCATGATTAAACCATAAACCTTAGTCAAGTTCATGTTTGTTTGGTATGAAGAGTAAGAATAATATGTTTTTGATTTTTCCATTTAATGGTAAATGAACAAATCTGGGGCAATGCAATGCACCAAATACTGATTTTTTAAACAGCTAATGTGTAACTGTTTTACTTTTAATAAGATTTTGAACGTGTTATTTGTGAGACTTTTTGGTCAAAGACAAAGACATTCGTATAATATATATATGATTGCCGGAAAAATAAGTGAAAATCGGTGTATATTATGGATTATTTTTATTTATATACGCGTACATACCCTTTATAATATTTTTAGGGAGTAATTCGGCAATCTTTATGTTAAGCTTGGATGAATTATTGGTATAATGACTTATTGTAAAAGAAATATCACATGAATGCACGAATAGGGTATTTGATAATAACAATCGGAGTAACCGAATGACATAACATTTATACCTATACTTTCTATTAAGATCGGAGATACTGTTCACAATGTGATATATTAGACATACCCCAGGGCCCCAGGTCAATAAATACCCCGACATTATGTATGTTCTTTATAACGTAGTATAGTATGTAATAATATACATGTATTTGTATGCATTTGCACATGCAGTGCATGCCGCTTAACAATGCATCATGGTATATTATTTTGATTTGTGCTATACGTTGTACTCTCCAAGTCTCCACAGACACGTTTATATGGCTATTTGCTGGTTAGACTAATATCAGAAGCCGGTAATAATTACTGTAGTCTTGAGGCATAAAGTGAATTGGTTACTAATAATGTTAGACAAGTTAGGCGATATTTTAGATGAAATTTCTTGCACTTGTCCTTGTTTGGCAAAGCGACGAAGGGAGAACAAGACAAGGTATCCAGGAATTGTGGAGATTTTGGACTTATTGTTCTGTATTCCTCTGGATTTGAAGCTAAAGCTTGCATGTGTCAGAGAAAGCAATGCAGTCTAATAATGTAATGCAAGGCACAGCAAAGGAGCAGAATAAGACTTTTCTTCATGATTGCGCCACAAATCCCTTCAATAAATGACAAATCGAATGGGGGAATGAACGAACACAGATCTGAGGATGCTTTTACTCCAGCTTCCATACAACCCTGCTACCACATAGGATTTAAAGCCATGAGATGCCCTTCTCTTCTCCAGGCTTTCCCTTTTACACACATCTCTTCTATCTTTCTCACTCAGTTAGTCACTAACACTAACACTGCGCTAGTTCTTTTCCAATTGCAGCAAACTGGCGAGCGAAGCCGAATTATTGAACAAGTGGGGAAATGAAAATGAATAAATTCCCCTTCTTTTCACAGTGATGTAATGCAATGAAATGCTTCTGCTTCCTAACCAAAGCTAAGCAACAGAAATAAATTGCAAAATTTCCTATTCAGAATACTGAATTGTACACTGTAATGAGGAAAAAACTGGCACCCCTCTTTTCCTTGTTCTTTGCCTTGGGTTGGGTATTAAGATGTGTGGACTGCACTGTACCATATTTGGGAAACTTCTAGCTAGTATAAACTATATCCTGAAAAAACGTCAATGACGATAATACTTTTGTACGAACAATGCATGTGTGCAACTTTTGTTTTGTGTGTTGCTGCGCCCAGTTTGTTTGTCGCTCGTCTTTACTTGTCACAGTTGTTCTGTGCGCTTATTACTCAGTTTGAGACTCCAACCAACATATTCACATAAAATATATATTCAATACCTACGTACTTCTACTCCTATATCATGTACAGCAAGTTAGTTAAGTAAAGAATAAGAATGAACATAATACACTGCTAGTAAACAAGGAATTCACTTTGAGTCTCTGATGAAACCCTCCAATTGGAATTTGCAGTTCGTTGCCAACACAAGGCAAATTCTCCTTAAGTCTCTAACTTCTTTATAGCTTTACTTTTAAAACTGGTGTAGGCTAAGAGAATAAAAACCCCACCGAAAAACACCAAACCAGATCCTTGCGTTCAACTCAGCAGGACGACAGGGACAAGCTCGGAGAACAACATTATTCACTTTTCCGCGTATTCCGAATGAATTTTTTCACGTTGGTTAAAAAGGGCTGTAGGATATGTAGAACCCTCTGTACTGTATTGTACATATTTTCTGTCTTAGGTTGACTCACATCCTTTGAGCTAAGGGAGTTTGTGCAGTATTATTAGATGGGGGATGCTTTTTGTTTAAATATATAGACGTAATAAAGGATAAGCTAACAATAAGTAAGGACGAAGTAAGAGAAAGAAGCAAATCCTTTGGAATAAGCGGTCAAATGTCTTTACACAGTTACTGTTTATACAGATGCTTTATATACACTCTGAACTAAAGAGTATGCACGTTCACATGCAGTATTCATGTATTATTTACATAATATACAAAATGATCATATATAAAATAGAAAAGGTATGAACGGGGAAGTAAATCCAGTAGAAATGAAAGAAATAAGTTTTTTGTTCTTATTCCTTACAGACTCATTCATTGCACACCCTTTATTGTTAGTCTTACTTTAGTCTAGCACGTTTCCTTTTGTATTTATTAGCTATATAGTACACTACTTTTGTAGTAGTACCAACACTGAAGAACAATGTTTCTCTATCATTCTTTACATACTTTCTTTCATATGATATTTCTTATTATACAAGTAGTAAAATAAAGGGAACACTAACATTTAACTCGTATCTGTATCACTACCATGCAGTCATATTGTCAGACGTTGTTGAAACAAAGAGCATAATATCTCGTTGTATGCAAAATAGATACGTAAAAATAAGCTGTAGTGTAATATCAAGATAAAGAATGCACAAAGACCTTATTATTGAATGACTTCTCAGAGATTTGGAACTTTTTGTACTCAACTTTTAAATTAAAGTGCATTGTCGTTACGTACTATTTGTAGTACCTACAGATTTATACAGAGCTACAGTTCTCAACGTTAAAAAAATTCAGTTATAAAAGCTATACATTTATACACCTGTAATATGCCTTGTAGTTAAAAGAGTACACATTAATTATTATGTGTCTCATACTGTATGTGCCCTCTCTTTGGCATGAGATTTTATGTTAGTTTTGTGTACCACATTTTACTTGCATCGATCGTGTATACATGTAAAACGAGTGTTTGAATTGTAATAAAAATGTGAACGAAACTACACTTTTAATTTAATAGTTAAGTCAATCTTAAGAAAGAGGGATATGTACAATATGAACCTGAATAACCTGATATATGTATTAACTTTTTCAGATATAAATAAATAAGTACTTAGCCTTTTTTAAGGTAAGGCATTACAGATGGATATTAAATAATCAATTACTCATATGTACTGTACTAAAATTAATTTGCTCTTAAGACGCCAAAAGTCAATTGGTGCTTAGAAGTATGTACATCTCAAGAAATAAATTATTTTTGTTGATTCAAGGGAAGGATGAAAGAAATAGAACTGAAATTTATGACTCTAGAGACGTTATAAATCAAGTTAATGTGTTAAGAATCAGATTAATAAAATTGAACAGCGTATGCACCGTTACATTCTCTATGAATCAGCATTAGCAAAACATTTCTCCGTGGACCTGGCTGGAGTGAGCATATACAATTTATAATAGTTTATTTCAATTCTTATATAAAATATGTGCCAGGTTTGTCAGGTATAGGTATGCAGTAAAGTGTAGTAAGTAGAATAGCAATTGTAAGTATCGTATTACACTTGTAATACGACATACAAGAGAGTAGTGGTCTAGTTTGCCCCTTTGTTAAACATAAATTGTGAGGAATGAATGGATGTAGACTACAGTAAAGGGTCCGTGTTTAGACCTTTAGATTTCAAGACTTAAGACTTATGTATCTTCTGCCTGATTGTAGCCATTTCATTTCACTAATTATTCGCTGCATAATTAAATCCAACATAACTCTACTAACATTCTCTTTCATTTAGCCATTCCAAGCAAACTTCCTTTCCCGTCTCTTCGTTTCTGAGCAGTACAATGCTATTAATATTTACTTTATGTACACCGTATCTGCGTAATTAGGAACCATTTTAGGTAGTAATTTCAATATTTATGTCGTTCCAAGCTTCTTACAGTCCAATTGTATTATTTGTAACCAAAATGACACTATTTAAAGTCGAGAGACCGACGCGACTGCGTTGCAAATGGTTTGCTTATTTTTATTGTGCTAGGCAGTACAATGAAATTGAGATAGAATGTCTTGTTTATTAAATAACAACTACCAATGTGACTAGTCATTTGTGGACAATGGCGTATTTGTGGTTGCTTGACTGTATTTCAGTGCCAGAGTATTATCCTGTTATCAATGGATGTTTTTAACACGATGAGCCAAAAACGATTATTAAAGATAAGTAAATAAAGCTGTAGCATATACCTTTCCGTGTGCACTTATCAGTTTATCCTTATCACTACTTTTTATCTAAATCCATATAATATAATGAATTATACTGATTTTTATAGCTTTGTATTAGTGTACTGAGGTGAACTATACATAGTACAGTACCTATATAAAGCCTTATTAAGTGCATGATGCAGGATATTTTTTATATTTATGCCTGAACGAAACGTTCTAGATAAAGTCACGTCTCACTTGAATTCATTTTACTAGTAACACATTGATTCATAGAACTGTTAGTTATTGGAGACTGTAATTTGGATTTGAAGTTCTAAAATTGACAGTTTAAGTTCAGCTTGAGCTGTTAAACATGTATGTGGAAAACTATCGCAGTTTCATTTAAGTTTTGTCAGTTGCTTACTAAAGTAATATGTTACATCCAAACCACAGTGAAGTTAACCATAGTGCTACTCCTGCAATCAAGGATTCAGGTACCTATTTGTTAGATGTACTACTTAAAATATTGAAATATATTATATTATATGTGCAAGTTTTAACAACCCATGTAGCTATTTACATGTTATTATGCAGTAGTAGCAATTGAATATTGAAAAGTTGAATACTCCATTACTTTTCTAATGATGAACTTAGGGCAGGCATTTGTATATACTTAGGTAGGTATCTTGCGTTTTTTAGAGTTCATACTAGTTTTAAATTGTTGAAGATAGGAAAACAAAACAAAGTGATAATGGTTAAAAATGAAGCTTCCTAGACTAACATTAGTCATCACTGCTACAGTCATCAGATTGTTTACTAATACTGGATGTATAATATTGCTTTGAAAGATTTGGTTGTTAAACTTCTTTGGAAGTTATCAATATTTGTTTCACATTCAAACAAAACATTGCCCTTTCGTGATCAAAGCGATCATTAATGCAACAACTCTTTCCTTTTTAATCATGCTGTGCAGTCGTGGTTTGGATTAGAATTAAGTAATTTGACGAGCATAATACTGCTCTCGTTAACATGTAAAAATGCCGTCTTTATATACTCGTAGTTAACAAAAGCCCAAATGCTTTATTCATACACTCATTTGACTCAATGAATTATGTATTAAATTAGTAACCTACTAGTTACTGTATAATAGAGGTAGGTATACACAATTTGATTATCATTGACTAACTAAGCATAAATTTACGTAGCTACTATCTTTTATATTTTGTGCTTAGGCATACTTGATTTATTGCAAAAAGTAGATATTTCGTCTGAGCGAACAAGAAAAGCATTTTCAGCCTATTCAGCATTGTAATCTGACTCTAATTGCTTCATGCGAGTTTGGAAGTAATGAGTTCTGTGAAGTAGCTGACGACAACAGCGCTGCGATTCTATGAAACCATTACATTCGATGTTTTATTTTCATAACATCTCCCACAAGCAATGTCTTTCTGTTTGTTTGCTCATGTGAGTCAATTTGTCAAATCATTATGTTTTATTGTTGGCAGAATCGCTCTGTAGATTAGTTTGATTAGGATATGTAGATATCATAACAACCCTACAGCGCATCGTGTTAGTGTTATGTGCATTGGTATTAATCCTGTGCAAATTCTGTAGTTTATTGTAGTCAAACTTTCGTCTCCGTCTGCCGTCTCGTATTACTCAATTACATAAATATCGTGTTACTACACACAAGCAACCTTACACTCTATGCGACTATGTGACTGCTGTATTTTGGGAAAGAAAGATGATAGCTATTTTGTACACTTTGACATAATATGTGCATTAGAAATATAGTCCATAGTTATCGATTAATAATTGTAACAATAATATATGATATCCCTACTACATAAATGACTGTGATACGGACTCAAGTTATCTTTGTTCCACTTCATTCCCTCCTTTTCAGCCAAGTTTGGAAAACAAAAAATGGTCAATTACTATTTCTCTGGCAGGATATCATAGTTTGGGTATGTTATAGTGTGTATCGCGAATGACGCACATGAAACTAAACTGCCTATGAACTATGAACGTTCAACAGAACATGAACTTCGACCCACACATTTTCATACCTCGGTATCTTAATTACAATTGGATGTTGTCTTTGTATTACAGTAGTTATGTCTTTGTAATTTAATCATACTGATTGTGAGATATATTATTTATTACTATTATTACTCATCAGCTACTACTGTCTAAGATAGTAAGCTGTAGTTTACTTACTAATAATAATACTAACTATGTCGTATATGTACTAAGAAATAATGTATTTTGTGCAGTCCACCTTCTCACACTTCTCAAATTACTAAAATCGTTAACTTTCTACGACGTAGCATTTCTAGATGACAAAGCTTTTGCGTTGTTGTGACTTGTGAGATTAGATTCATTAATGTAGTCCTATAGTATACGCAATGCAGCACCCATAAGGAAACTAGCAACAAATCGCTACTATAAATGTTACACATGTATTTGGTATTTCTTTACAATATTGTATAGTAGAGTGCTGTATACAGTTACTGTGATGCAAATTGTACCTTCCTGTGATTCCTGTACTTAACAGGGAACTTTCACATAGCATTCTATTGATTTATAGGATGATTGAATAAGAAATGACATATTTATAGCGCGATCGAAGAATTACGAGCAGCGATCGACAGACATTCTCAGTGTTATTGCACTTCATGCACTTCAATTTAGAGTTTGTCTTTTGTAAATGTACATTACATATGTTGTAGCGAATAACTTGTTTCCAGTAGTATATGTGTTGTAGTTTCATATTGTGCAGTTCTCAGTCCACCTATCCAGAAGTGCACAGAACACTTTTCTTAGGAAGCTTGAACAAAGGGAAATGGGAAAGAAAAAATTTTCGTCATAAAATCCTCATGAGAAACTCCCTATTAGGGTAATAACGATAAATTTTGTTTTGTTACAATATCGGTAGTCGAGTCGCCGTCGCCCTTCTCGTTACTCGTTACCCGGAGATCCAAAGAACCTAAGGTCTTTTTCCCTTGCTATGAACTCTTCTCTGTTTGTTTTCTCATTTTATTATTTCGGAACTTGAATGTTGTGCACAAGGAGATTCTCAGTCAGTAGCGTCGCTAACATCCGGGTGTTTTCCAATAACGAACACCATCATTGACGTAGTACAAGCTGTACAGAGCAACCAAACTATAATAACTGAATTGTTAAAGTAGGTATATCGCGGTGGCAGACGCAATGGTATACGCAGTATATAACATTGAATGTCTTGGTCACACTCCCGGTCCCGGCTTTAATGCCGTGGTTCAACGGGTTACGTAATGTAATGGTACGTACACATAGTTATTCGTGTTTTGAGGTTTTGAGTCTTGAACGCAGATCTTTGCTTGTGTATGTATGGTGACGCGTGTGCTTGTCATTCTTAATGCGTATTGTCTTCAAGCCCTTATAATCATAACA
The DNA here is from genome assembly GCA_034694085.1 of Pogonognathellus longicornis. Classification (NCBI taxonomy): domain Eukaryota; kingdom Metazoa; phylum Arthropoda; class Collembola; order Entomobryomorpha; family Tomoceridae; genus Pogonognathellus; species Pogonognathellus longicornis. Next base: position 19,470 of record JAQFYB010002001.1, on the reverse strand, counting down.
GCCATAAGAAAACCAGTTGAATGGTTATCATGTGCTATATGTCTTTATTGCATTACACACAGAAGCAATTTCGATGTTGTATTTTGAGTGTCGTAAAACAGAAAACAGGATAGATATATGAACAAGCTCAGGTGAAGGAAATGGTGTACATAGATTCTTAGATTAGGTATATTGGTTAACGAAAAGTTTACATTAAAATACATACTGGACATTACATTACGGTAGAATGCATTTGTTGAATAAGCTTCGCATCTTTGCATAGTGAGTGTATATAAAAGATATATTATTATTGCAGTGCCTGCACTCTGCTAAATGTACTACACACGGTATTTGGAATTTCAATTCACACACGTGTTGTATTGTAGTAAGCCAAGTTTGAACAAACTGAAGAAATTGTACTATATGCATACGGTGTAACAAAACCGTGAGACGAGACGGTATACGAGGAGAGGACTAGGGAGCCAAGAACGGGACATGATATTGAAATTAACGAGATTTATGGATATTGTCGTTTTTTCATAATCATCCGAAATATGCAAAGAATGAAGAAACGTTGACTATTCTATCGTGTGCCATTATAGAATTCCTAAACGAGAGGTGCTTAGTTTACCACTAGTAGGATATTCATCCTTACTCTTACTGCACTTTGCAAACTACGTAGACTATTTATTTATGTCTTATACTTACAGTGTATTGTAGCATCTGAATTCTCCTCGTTTAGGGGAACTGGAACATGAAGAACAAGGACATAGTACTATTATAAGATTATATATATCCTTATACACTATCATCCGTAGTGTGGAAAAAAGAGGGGTAGATGACGAGGAGAAAGAACAGTTTTAGTTCACTTGATTCATTCATGAGATGGGCTCTTTGGGTTGTGCATCTGTTTAAAATTATGATTGGGGGACGAGAACATTTTGAATATTTCACGAGACTCGGCAGTTTGCGTTTGCATTTACACACAAGAACAAGACAGTTCGATGTAGACACTGACTGAAAGATAGTTTGAATGTGAAATGTGCGGTGTTCTGTGGCGGCTTCCGTATAACTTTGTAGTAGCTATTCTTGTTCTCTATGTGAAGTGACTGAAGTCTATGGTTTAGGACACACTCACTCACTGTAGACTCCATGCACACTTCTATACAGTGCTATAATATATACTCTATGTGTATTACTACTAAAGGAAAGTGCAGTGGGGCTTGAATTGTGAATGTTGAAGATCTATGCCTTCTCATCTCAAGTTGGTTCTATTCGAATGACTGAGTGTAAGATATCGTTCTTGAATTCCATTATGAAAGTTGGGGTTTTCGCTTCTGCTGTTCTGTAGGTCTATTTTGTACGTTGTACTTGTACCATTATTTTGTGTCTTTCACAAACCCTATGTGAATGTGTATGTAGGTAAATACGTATGTGTATATAGACTATCGTGTGTGTAGCATGCAATATATGTGTAAATACAAATTCTGAGGGAGTGTAAGATGCTGTGTGGAGATAAGATGAAGATATAAGAACTAAGGGATGCTAAAGCTACTAAAAATACGCAAAATGCATTAGCATTAACATTATCATGAGATAGATGGGAATGGCAGGAGAGAACTGGGAGAAGAGAGAAAGAAAAGAAAAGAGTCGTCGTTACTTCGGACGTAATGTAAGAAAGGGACTTGTGCCTGTGCGTTAGTTGAGTTTTCTTAGGTTCTTTGGTATACAGTCAGCTCTTTTACTTTGTTCGTATAAGTTGTAAATAGTAGAGACTTTGTCTTTGTCTGTGGCCATGAGAGCTTTGAGTTTTTGCAATGGGATGCAAAGTAATGTAAGGAATTCAATGCGCTCTGTACAGCACAAAGAGAAGGAAGAAAGAGATGCGAAAGTGAAAGTGTTCTCTTTCTTGAGTGAAATGAAAGTAAGTAGCTATTCTGTAGTTTGGTCGCCTCACCCCAAATTATCATGTAACCCATCAGCATTTTACTTGGATCTGTAACCCGGAATGTTTTTCTGGTCAAGTTTTGGTCGTTATGAGCTAATGCCATAAGTGAGAAGATACACATATTATTTTAGCGGAAGCGGGTGAAAGCAAAAGGCAAAGGAAGATCATTTTGGCTGATGGGACGTGAGTTCGCTCGGTCGCTTCAGTTCTCAAATCTTCGTTATAAGATGAAAAGTAAAGTAACTGTTTGGTGTAGATGGAATAGAAATTCAGTTGACTTTAACAACACGAGTAAAAACTGTGAGTGCATGTGTCTGTGTAGAAGGTGTGCACTATAACTATGTGACTACTAACTACATTCGTATAGTAAGTGCCTATGTATGTATAGCGAATGCAGTGTAACTGAGCAGAACATTTATATATTAAGAACAGATCAAACTCTGTGTGAGGTCGCTTCATCAGTGTATGTATTCCTTCTCAGTTCTCAGTGTATGGTAGTAGTAGCAAAAGAGATGAGATGAGTCTCGGCTCTAGCTTTCTCTACTTTTTGCGCAAAATCTTTGGTTAGGGCAGCAGCTTGACTGCTCAAGTTGTGTGGCACTCTGCTACTAGTACGCATTTCTGTGCACTTTGTGTATACTGTACTGCTGTTGAAGTTGAAGGTGTAATGTACATTGCAGAAATACTTGTCTGTGATATGACTTGTATTTATATAGTACATGGATAGTGCGGTTGTTGTGCTCATGTAAAAGTGGAAGGAGCTATACATACACTTGGCAGTTTGTACACTACTATGGTTATATTTGTATGACGACTTTAACAGGATCGTTTTACTGTGGTAGTGTAGGGAAATACAAGAGCAACTAAGACCGAAGAAGAGTCTCAAGTCTCGCGACTGTACATCCTCTTCCTTGCATGAATCCTACACCTTCCTCTGTGTGTGACTCAAATCCCTATCTTCCTGTATGCATTCGTACTGGATTTTGCGCTTCGCAAATGATAAAACGACGGAGATGCTGCTGTAGAAATAGCAATGTCTTTCCTATTCTGACTTTGTTGTTAAGGTGATGCTGTCTTGTGTTCTTCTTCATTAGCCGCAAGGTCTTTCGTCTGCCAGCAACTCTTGTCTCTTGTCCAGGATTTTCCTGAATGCTATGCCAAAAACCGGCCGTTTACTTAAACGTTTATCTTGTACTGTGTCTTTATCTCGGCAAAAAATCGCTTAGCGTTAACCCACTCGCTCCTATATACTTACTGAGCTGAACCGAACTTATTTGAAAATTAGCCTCACACTTGCTGTAACTGTAACTTTAGGTGTAATAAACTCTGGGGAATTCATTAAACCTTTAAACTGTTGAGTCTTTTATTCTAAACATACAATTCTCTATTTACCTCTGTACGCAGACACAACTCGGCTTATTTTACCAAAAGCTACACGTGTTCTACTTACGGGAAACCGAAATCTTACACTGTGTTGTCTTTCTGTGTTTTTCACCGCCGGATCCGATACAAAATATTACTTCAATAGTTTCATACTACCTACTTCCTAGTTCCATTTCATTAAGTTTAACGCATTCTTGAACTCGTAAGTGAATTGCATCAAAGGGTAATAATGAGAGTTTGTGTGTGTGCACTGTGATTTATGCATCCTAATTTTAGTAATTACCCAGGGCCTGTCTGATTGTTCACTCACTTCAAAACTACAGAGCATCTTGGGTAACCAAATTATTTAGCTATTCTATGTGCTATTTCCGTATTAATTATGCTGTCTTACTAAATAGCTGCTAAACAGTCGGTTCTGTCTGTATAAGCGGCTCACCAAGGTACATAGCATTAATTTTATTAAGTAGATCCTCGTATTTTGAGACTTCTTGTATTGGTAAGCAGTAAGGATTTTAAGAATAGACATGGCGCTTTTATAAAGACAACTTGAACTTCTAAGTATTTTTCTGAATTTTTTATATGCTGTAGACCTTGATTCAGGAACAAGGATGAATAGGGTCAAAAGTCTCTAGGTGATATGGTTTGGCCGCTGGAAGCGGAAGCTGGAAGTAAACAGCTTCTAGAATATAAAAAATTCAGAAAAATCCGTAGAAGGCCGCACTGCAATTATTTTCGTGCCATGTCGTTTTAGCGTAATAAAAATGTATTCTCGTCATGTCTCTTGAGTTGAATTGAGAATGAGATGTACTAACAACTAACAACTAACAGCAATTACTATGCATATAAATTACCACATAATTATTAAAGTGAATAAAATATTAAGGTAGGTGCGTGTTTTCTAAGCATTGCATTGAAGTACTTACATAATGTTAAAGCACAGTAAATAGAAATAGAACATTTATTTCGACAGCAGGAATTTTGCATATATATAAAATTGTAATTTCTTTTGAAACGTACGTAAAGTTCTATTTTGATTAGGTATGTACATAAATTATTTGAATACATGCCTACCGTGTATGAATGTGAAGTCTGTAGAATCCCCTGTTATTCAGTTTGCAGTTTAAATAGTATACCTACCGTATAAACACATATACTATGAGTAGGTACACGGACCATTGTTTTGGCAAAACGGTATGGTATGGATCTGTTAGTAAAAATGTAAGGAAAGCTTAGGTAGTGAAGTTTAGAGAAGGACTGAACAATGGAAAATACATTTGGGCATGTCAGACTAACGGGGGTAAGAGTCAAATTAAATGAACAAAAGAAGATAGTGTGTGGCACAGTGAAGACATTATGGTATTCTATTATTGCCATTTGGACTGTTTAATTATGCGAAGGTTGGGTAGTTTGTCAATTAGAAGTGAGCGAGGGGAAGGACCGCCCGTCATTTACCGCTACACACTACTCCTCTTTCCGACTCATCTGGCTATATTTGGTTCGGTTCTGAAATCTTTTATCTCTAAGCAAATCGTCTCTGTAATCGCACTAACACACATATCTGTCGGCACACATTAGTCTAGGCAATACAGGGTTTAAGCTATGTATTTCTTTTTTATGGCCAGTGTAAGGTGGATAGCAAAAAGCATAGCGTGTGTTCAGTGTTCAGATCAGAGTGTTGAGTTTGCATTTTGCATGGCTATCCAATCCACATAGTAATAATACAAGTATGTAGTAGTATACATTGGTGGAGGTTCATGTGTTAATACGTACATTCTATTATATTCTAAATATATGTTGTATTGTAAACTTACATAGCTTAGGGTAGGTATTCTCTCATGTGATGAGGATGAGTCTACACAGATACAAGATTGGAAGTAGGTACTTATGTTTTATGCAAAAGCACTAACTGTCTGTATATATGTAGCCATCCGATGATATCTTGAATATTTACTGGGTGTGCATTAACTACAGATGCATTTTATACATAGAATAGAGAAGAATATAAACCTAATATTATATGCAGAAGCTTTTGATGCATGGTTAAAAAGTGAAGGGGAAGCGAAAAGAGTTGATGTAATGTTCGGCGGCCACAATCACATCATCGCATCACCATTCAACACACTTTTAACATCTATTTAGTTCATCAAGCGTACATGTACTTGCCATGTGTAAAATGTGATGTCTCTGTTAGAGAATCTTCAGGTACCTCTAATTTTGTATTACGTGTACCATTTTTATGTACTCTATGTGTTTACAAACAATTGGTGTGTATGTGTAGTGTAGAGAAAAAGTATGCTTTAGTGCTCAGTAATTTGAAAAACCAAGAAGTATTTATTACAGGGTAGTGTGTGCACATTTCGCATAGTCAGCTGAAGTATCTAATTCATGTAGATGTTGATGTTGACGGCAGAAACTCCAATGGGGAAATTAACATTCCTCAACTTAACTTTTAAGCTGACAGCAGTTGAAATCGATTTTGAATGTGGTCTTGTCTGTTTCTCATTATTTCAGTGTCTGTGACAATGCGGGAGACCAAAAAGGGGTTGTCAAGGGTCCAGAAACTCAAGAAGAGACTCTCGAGGAGCTTTGGAAGACTCGGTAAGATAAATTTACCACGTAATTACTTTTTCAGCATTCGTATGTAAGTAGTCCATGTATTGTGTAGGTACTTTATAGTGTGTAACTCAAGTTGTTCGTACACTTAGGTATGGCTGTATATGAAGAATATAATATGTTTAGTTAGTATTATTACTCTGCCTGTTGTGGGCGCATAATTTATTAAAGCATTGTACCTACTCTATGAGTATGCGAATATTAGCATCATCCATGTTTCATGTAGTTCTCATTGTGTCTCATATCGTTGGTGTTCAAGTGAGAAATCTTGTTTGAATATGGTTTTAAGTCTATAGTTTAGTGTGGTTGCTTGTGTGATTAAACGCACAGTGCTTTTACAACTACAGAATGAGACCAAAGTTGTATGTAGTAAAATACTTCGGTTGGCATTTGTAGACAATATACCTAACCAAATCATCTATCTTTTTGGTACGCAAGTATATATACATCTGTATATTTAGCTGAGCTCTACGAATTCATTCACGCATAATATTTGTAATAGTATAGAACTACGTAATTAGATAGATTAAACGTGAGAAAAGGACTCAGAGAGAAGAGATATATTAGTTATTGTAAGGAACCACTCATGTGTCTACATTATGACTAAATGATTTCATTGTCACATTAAGATCACAGCTTCTAATTTTTGCTATCTGTACGTGCAGCAGTCTCACTGAAAATGTCTATAGCTAAACCTCCATTATACAGCTTTCTTATTAGATTTTGAACAGATAAAATTTCTTTAATTTTCGACCTCCTTGGACCGTGAAATTGTCTATTGTATATAATATCCATCTACATTAAGCCCAGATTTCACTTTTCTCTCCAAAATAACACAAAAAGTTGTGTTTGTCTATCATAATTAATTTATATTTTTTCATATAATCGTTGAATGTTATTATTTTTAATTCAAGTTGAAGATAGATTAGCATTGTCAAGTGTACATTTAAGTGCTCTCATTATGGCATTTACTAATGATAATGTCTTAATGTTAGTAAAATTCGTTGAAATTCTAATTGTAATAGACACCAGGGAAGAAGCCAAATTCCCCCTGTGTTCAATCATATCTTAAGATGTTATTCAGTTACGATTATTGTATGGGTCATATAATTGAGTCGAGCACACTAATTGGCATAGAAAAGGACAACACCCCAAATGAGTTTTTTTGGTACATATAACGTAATTGCTGCTCTGAATTTAATGTTCATGTCTAAATTGCCAATTTTGTGTGTTGTGTTGCTATTAAAGAGGGTTGTTATGTTACGTGTACGTGTGTATGTTTTATATTTTGATAGAACCTCTAACAGTCCAACCCTTTTCGTAAGTGATCATATTATTTGGATTGTGACAGAAATTAGATACTCCCCGTCCTTTGTCATCTCTGATTGGTTTCCATAATCTGTAATTGACGTGTATGATGTCTTGATGACTAATTCAGACTCGAACAATATTAGCTTTGTATTTCATAATTCATATCAAAGTAATATTATGTAATAGTGTATTGTATAGCCTTATTGTTGGTTTAAATTGTTTTTCTAAACATGTTACCGTACATGGACGAGGAACAAAACAACATTAACTAAAAATGAGTTCATTGTCTAAAGGAAAGAACAGAATGTTTGTGTTTGTCGTACAATTTTATTATTTTAAAAAGATTACCGTTACAACATTGGATTTTTTCAAAGAAAGTTGCTCTACAAATGATCCACATCTGCTACCTTATTAATCAGTTTAATGTGCTACAGTTATTTACAGACTGGCAAATTGCTAACATAACTTCGTTGCTCTGCCATATATTTTTGGAAACTGCAATGTACGTGTATGGGCATGAAAATATTGGAAAGTAAAGGCTTTAAGGCGAATTGGAGAGAGGCAGTGTAGAATATTAAATTCCCGGATCAAAATGAAATTTCAGGAACTCGCTTTATTTTAGTTGAACTTTGACAAACTGTGAACACACAATGCTCGTGTAGAGTGGAAGGTATATTATATTTATACAGCAGAGAAGGCTACGATTCAAAGTTGGTGTATAGGACTACATATTACAGTGTTCTGGAGTTTTATAATATGAAAGTATCAGAAATGTTAGTGGAGACCCTGAAGATGAAACTGCAGTAAATCAGTTTAGAGTTTATGTAAGGCCAGAATGGGCTATAAGAGTGTGGCAATATTATTCTTATACGAGAAAGACATGTCATCTCTCACTTTCCTAAAGTTCGATATCCTCTAAATGTCATCCACCATCTCATCTTTCTCAGAGTGAAATTGAAATTGGATGTGAATAACTTGAATACTCGGATGCATTATAACGCTGAAATGCATGGTGTGATTCCTCTGGTATTGCCTTCCTTTGAGTGAAAGAGATCTGTAATTTAATATTATGGGAGGACGAGGAAAGTCTGAGTGAGAATAAGCAGAAGCCTTTAAGTAGTTGGTCGAGCAGTTCTATTATTAAACATCGCTCTGCGCTGCGCCATGCAATATTCAGCCAGGTAGACAATGTCAAATTCTATCGTTTTTTTACACAAAGCGAAATAAACTAAAATTTCATTGGCTGAGGGATCTACAGGAATCTATAGTAAACTACGTGAGAATGAAAAAGCGATAGAAACGCAGTCTTTTTCGTACACGTGAATGAAAATTGTTACTCGTATGTGGTGTAACCTGGAAAACTGTGGAGCGTATGAAGGAAGGATATAGTTTAAGTACACTACATAAATATATCAGTTTTAGTATATTCATATGAAAAGTCAAGGCAAAGCATTGGAGTGTGTGTTCTGTTAGATAGCTAGCTGTATAACACAGAACTAGTGGTAATATTGGTTTAGCCAAAATAAAAGATAGTAGGGAGAGATGAAAGTGTCTGGATATAAACTTTTGACTCGGTTGGACTATGAGTTGCACATCCGGACTTGCCATCATATTTCTTTCTGGGTGGTTATTGCCAATACGATTTGCGATTACTGTGAGTTTTTAGCTGAGGCGAAGCTGGAGGATGGAACTGAGCGAGGATGTCAGATTAATACGTATTGATGTGATGTAGAGATAGACGGATAGACAGAGATGGAAAAGTACTTTGGCTTTGCCTTGTAGTACTACTACAGTCAGACTCGAACTATCCAAGCGAACAGGATGTTCTATTTATGAATGCTTCTAATGTCTTTTGACTCTCACTGAATTATTTTACTTGAACGAATGCATTCCAATCCACAAATGTGTTATGTGAGTATAAGTCCACAGAAAATCTGCACAGGGTGATCTAGATTGTAGTGAGTAGGATACACACGATGGTTTTATTGAAATGCGATTTTTTGAATGCATATGAAATGAAACTAGCATTTACAACCAGAGTATAGAGGTAAGAGTAATAAGGGTGGGATTTTACTTGACTCAAATGTTGTATCAAGAGCTACTTGAATTGAACAAGACATTTTAGTGTGTTGTAGAGCTTAAAGAAGTTGGAGCAAAAGTGGGATTGAATTTAAGTCGGATGTTTTTGAAAGGTTATGCCTCTTATTTATTGATGTTCAGCAAATGGGATTTGCATTTAAATGTTGGAGCATGCCGAATATGGGGGGTCTGGCCTTGATGCCTTGTCTAGTTAGCATGAGTGAAGTGAGTTTAGGAGAAAAGTAGGGTAGTATAATGTGTATGGGCTATATTATTATATTGCTGTGCTTTGTATATAGCCCATCACGGTGTTATTTGGGTCTGGTGTAGGTATATTTTGTGTTATATGGTGCAGAAAATGATATGGTAGTTTTAAATGGAACTATTTTGGTTGCAGTGCATTAATAGTACTTCTCCACATGCAACTCTTTGCGAGACGCTCTCCTTGTGTTATATTTTAAGAGATTTTGAGTACGTACTATACAAACTAGAATATTACTTTCTATCATATACATTCATTAAATATTAATTTTTATATTATGCTTAATGCTTGTAATAATAGTTTTGTAGCGATCGCAGATTTTCTGTGTTAAAAATGTAATGGGTTAGAATTGTGTCGCTGAGTAAACTGTAGTATGTTCATATGGGTTAATTCGATGTATAATGATAGTTTGTGCTGTAATAATAGCTGGAAGGATAATGGAATCTATGCTAATCCAGTTTTTCCTTACTCAACCATTTTTACATAACAGTATATTTTCCATATTTGCAATTTTGCACTGTTTGATTTAATAGAGAAGGTCTGTATAAAAGTAGACTATGCAGAAAATCTTGTCTAAGTGGTGCTCACTCACAATTTCTTCTGCTAAGGGTTCTGTCACATATATTCGACTTGAGCCTTTCTCTTGCAGATGTTATATGTCTGTTTAGTGGATTTTATATATACATTTTGTTACTGCAGTGTGTTGGGTCGTATATACACGTAAATGTTGAAACGCTTAGAACTGAGACACATATAAAAAGTATATTTACAAAAGAACATAATCTACCTACACAATGTACCTAAGGCGTACATAGTATTTTAAGGTTTGTAGATGTAAGTGCTGTAGTAGGCTTTCACTTTGGGAGAAAAGTTCTTTGTTGTCTTGTGCTCTCGTATTTCAGAATTGTTGAGAATTTATAATACACAGTATACACCAAAGGATTTAGAAATGGCTTACTCAAGTTTACTCTCTTTTCGTGTTCATTTATTGTTCGTTTCATTCGTTGTACACGCTGTACTACTTTGCTAGAGGATAAATACAGAGAGATTTCTGTAACGAACAACTTTCATTTTGTACGCATGTAAAAGTCTGTAGACTGCTGTGTAGACTGTACCTGATTTGTTCAGAATATTTCGGTTCAGATTTCGTTGAATATTTCGTAGAATGCTTCTTGACAGAATTAAACACTAGGGACATGAGAATGTCTCGCCATTCTGTGCTGCAAAGAGTTGTGCATAAGTAATAAAAGATTGTGTTTTGAATAATATTATTAGCAAGCAAGACCTAAAGAGTTTGCTTATACAATTTCAAAATATTATAGATATCTATTACTCTGCCCTGCTCCATATTAGCTGAAAATATAAACCTAGTTATCGTATTAACATTTGCTCTATATTATTAGTAGCCCCTGCCACCAGTTTAGGTTCGCGACTCAGATGTAGTACGCATACTCGTGCTTTATGAGTTTCTAATGTTTGTTGGTGTGTGATATTCTTTCAGTCTGGAAAAAAGGAAAGATCACTTTCATTTTTAGTAATTATAACTGTAGCATTTACGGGAAAGGTAAATAACAAAATATAATTATACGAGTAATTGGGGTATTTTCTTATACATGTTTTATACATAATGATATTATATCTGATATTGATATAGGTATATAGCTTAAAAATGACATGATGAGTCTGAGTTTTCGCATGAGTCCACTTTGCCTTTTACTTTCATATTTCAAATGAAACAGAGTTGAATCAAAGCATCAATGGAACTACATATTAGGTACACCTACATAGGCAGGTAAGGTTAGGTAATAATGGCATGATGTCTGTGTCTGACACGACGTGCTTGGTTGCTTTGCTTCTTCTCCTGAAAATTTCAACTCGAATTGTGTTCTCTATATTTTAGTTACATTCTTCAGATTACCTACATGTTCATAGAGCGATGTTCATGTTCTTCATAGATGTATCCCATCACCTATAGGGAAAAAACTCTCTTGTGTATTTTGTCGAAGGATATAGAAATAAAATTATTCGTGTATTCTTGTCTGATATGTACACTACCAGTGCAGTATACCTAGTAATGTCGATGGAGAATATAACAAAGCACTTACTACTATGCTATCTATTTTCAATAAAAATGATTAATTAATTCGATTTAATTAAATTGTGTATACTATGTAATGTTAGTATTATATAACTAACAGTGTAAATACCTAATATGGACTTTATACAGTAACTATGATACTTTATAAACTAACACTAATAGAATAGGCATGTACTGTGTACCTCTAATATTACTGCATTTCCAATCTCTACATTACATGGCAAAATTAATGGTAATAGAAAGTGCAAAATGAGTTACTTCTAGCGTTTCATTCTCTGGAATTGTAACAATATTGTAGTATTCGTTACTATATCTCATATTTCTATATTTGTATGCTAAGCAAAAATGGGTAAACAATTTATGATGTTCATACATTATAAATTTATTGGCCAAACACATAATAATAGAGGTGGAAATACTAAATGGAAAGTTTATTATCTGACCGGGAATTTGTTGTACTAGTGCTACTACAGTAGGTTATTTATTTGCACTGTCACACATGGAAAGCAATAGTTCAATAAGGTAGTGTTCCTGTTCCTGTTTAAATCCACAGCAGGCTTACAACACTCATTGGGTTTAACTAGAGTTTCAAATTGGAAACAATGTCTTTGTGCTTGTGTAGTTCTGGTTCATAATGTAATGTAATGTTCCACTGCAAGCAAAACTATGTAGAGGTAGTCTGTAAATAACTGGGTGAGTATACAATACATAAATTGGTTTGTGTGTTTGTGCGGTCTCACTCTGTTCGGCTGGGCTGGGGTTTTGTCAGAAGCTCCATTGGGCTTTGTGTGCAATATGTATTATGTCGAATACAATATTCTCTCAGGCCGCATAATGTATTCAGTACATTCGGTCTTGTAGAATACATTTTAATTGAGAGGATGTTAGTGAATTGTGATATAACTTCTGGCATAAAATGCTATTCTCAGTTGTTAAAGACACAAATGGCTTCTAGTTCGTAGTGTAACAAACCATTAGGTATATTTTAGGCATGAGTCGCATGCAAATGAATTTCAAGCATAAGTATTGCATCGTCCCGTGTGAAACATTACTACACTACGACTACTCCTGTGCTACACAGCGTTGTGAATTTATTCGCAAATATAATTGCAGAGTATGAAGTACATGACTACAAAGTAGCAATATTCATTACTCATTACATTTTAGAACTGGTTGAATTTCACGTCTGTTTGAGCAGGCAGGCGAGAATTTAAGTAATGGTAATTATGCTACTGTATTACAGAGTAGTGCATTGCATAGTACAGCTACATGACCTATTTCCTCCAAGACTTCTTTTAGCTATTGATTAAAACACAGTTGAGCCAGTGAACGTGTCAATTCTCTGTGTGAGTGTAACTCGAAAAGAGGAATTTTCAAGAATGCATGACATAACATATTCATCATTCTTTTGAATATAATCTTCCTGCCTGCTAAACAGTTTTTAGTTTTGTATTCAGACGAAGGCAAAAGCTTGCAGAAACTTACCTTCTATTCTCGACTAGTCTAGAGACGACGAGAGAGTGTGCTTGTTAAGAAATGAAAGGGACAGTAATGAAAAAGGCAGAAAAAGGCGTAAAATTAGATACGCGGAAGAGGGACAACTGAATATCATATAAGAAGCTTCAAACTCCTCGTGTTCCTCCTTGGCTTCTGTTGAATTGAGAAATGAATCTAAGAGAGAGAGAGCGAGAGAGAATTGATAAGTCACGTACGAAGAAAGGATGTTGCATTCTCAAGTGAGTCACTCACTCTCACACACAACTACAACATGGAGCCACATACATAGACAGACCAAGACTACAGTTTCATTTCAGACTACTGTGTGTAGAATCCCGTCAATAATACAGTCTTTTTGTGTTGCACGATGCTAACTAAACTAACCATGGAGTGTAGCAGTAAAACCTCTCTCGCGTTGTATTCTCTTGCGTGCGTAGATACAGTATTCTTCATCGTCTCACTAGCAATTCAACTGTATTTCGTCAATATGATACTAGAAACCAAGACACCATGCATGCAAGCTAGTCAGAGTATGTATGTTGACTGAATACACTAGTAAAAACATATCGCGTGCTACATAGTTTGTTTTGCTACACATAGATATGATATACGAGATAACGACATTTATTTGAATCATGCACAAAGCTATACTAACTATTATTGAGATGGTAGTGAAGCAGTTGACGAGTCGAGAGCAGAAGAATTGATCCTCTTGAACGAAAATCCTTTAATCTAACGTCCAGATGCCAATTCCCGTGCTGCTACTGGAATCAAGTCTTCAAGTCATTCTCCTATCACACTCCCAGTATGCCTTTTTTCTCATTCCTCTCTCTCTCTCTCACTCTCTATTACAGATTGGGCTAAAGAACTTCGCTTCAGTAGTCGGAGTGCAGTGGAACGAAAAATTTATGGCTGTGTAACTTAACTGTACGAGCGAATTGGTTATGGTTGTAAGTAGATAGATATAAGTGTGTGTGTAATAAGAAATTGTGTCCATATATAGTTGTACACTACATACTATCGGTTCCTTTCTCTTTAGCTAATGGCATTCCTATATATAGATGAAAAATCGCCTGCAACGCAATGCATTATTGTGTTGTGCATTTAGTATTGTGTGCGTGTGCACACTTGAATTCTACCTACAGTTTTATTGTACGTACAATGACACAAGTATCAAATTGCTTAGGTACCTATATACTTTTTGCTTTGTACATGTTAGTTGTATGTAGGTACTTTGTGCATCTAAAGCGAAAAGCCACAGCAACTTAAAACTCATGTCACATCATACAATTCTCACCCATCCCATATCTGTGAGCAGATTGCCAGTTGATTTCGAATCCAATGTAATTTCGGACGAAGGGGAGTGCTGAGCAGAACGAATGCGTTTAATGTGAACGCATATCATTTCAGTTGTATTGTATTGCACGGAATTTACAATATAAGTACAATACAAACAAGTACAATACCGATAAGCCACATACATGTAGTGTACTCACTGTACATGTCCATGTATTTGCACTGTGCTATTTATATTTGTATATTGTAATACGCAGTAGAATACATATATTTACAGTGAGTATATATTTCAACACATTTCGTATATAGTGGTAGTGGTAGTGTGTTCAAAGGAAACTTATTAGTTTGTCGTGAGTCCAATTCGTGTCGTGTTCATGTGTATGACTTTACGCATTGTGCTTATGGAGATGAGGTTTTAGGGTTAATGTTCGTGTTAAAGGGCACGGCATGCCCAACGTAATGGACTATCATGATACGATATGAATGGTGACTATAAGTTTTCTATTGTGTACGACATACCAGGAAGAACATAGAGGTACATTGGAGTCAATTCCAAATTTCAGTTTGACGCTGTAGGTGATTAATCCCGTCAGATTGTAATTTACTTGGGACGTTTGGTATGGCTTGTAACGGGCTGAAGGCAATTTCGTCCTCGGTGAGTTGCGACATAATGAAATGTGATGTGAGAGCAGAGGTGTGTGCACTACCTAGTTCCTTCCATTTCTAGCATTCCTGTAGACTGTAGGTGATACGTATTTAGACCATAAGATACAAAAAGACACAGACAGTCGCCGAGTCCGCACTTTTCCCCATGGCCATGCATGCCATGCCATGACTTCCTTGGCACACCGTTTCAACTGGGAACTAAATGTAAGTATATCTGTACTTGCTTTTAAGGGACTTATTGACACCTTTATTAGGTAGGCGTTAGTCCGGGAATAAAGCCCTTTAATTTTAAATGTATTCTATTTTCTTCTCTTGGCCAGATATGTTAGCTGCAAATGGTGATTGGATTCTTGTTAGCAATCGTTTCTGTAATAATGTAGAGCTGACTCGAGATTTTTTCACGTTTCGATGTCTGGTGTTGGGGAGTACTTACTTATTGTTGGATTCTAATAGGAAACATGCTTATTGCTTAAACAGTAGGTAGGTAATAGAGGATGTAACCCAAAACACAACCCATTCCAGATTGGGTATTGACTTTAGGGTTGAGTTCCGTGCTAGAGCTAATGCACGAGGAAATGTTATAAACATCCACAAAAATCCTTACAACCCAGGTTTTCGACCAAGCGACCGTATTTTATCTTTATGTAATAAATTTAATAACACTGCCACAATTGCAATATTTAGATTATACAAATATTAGGTTTGTGTTGGATTGGGTTACCTACGTTAAATGGGTTAGGATTGGGTTTATGCAGTAGTAGTCTTATTGGGTTGCGTTTTTGCTAGGACGGATTGAAATTGGGCTGGGTTCGGAAAATCCAAGCCCAAGTTCAAGTCATTATATTATATCCTCTAGTAGATAAGGCTTGCAATGCAAGATTCCAATCTATGTATATCTATACATCGAAGGAGTTGAGTCGGAATTCCCTATGAATAGAAAGTTTCAACGTGAGATCAGATTAGACTTAAGTTTTCCAAGGCGAATAAATTTGTAAGGTTGATCTACAAGGCCCTTCAGCCTTGTCTTCAGGTTTGAACTGGCTTGTGGAAGAACTTACTGACTCGGTATTCAGACTTCAGACTAGTCAGTCAGTCAAGTTTGTAAATATATTATATATTTTGGTTATACATGTTTATATAGATTTAGGTGAAGTAAATTAAAGTTGTGTCTGTATATTGACTATAGAAAGTCGGGATAAAAGAAAAGTTTCAAGTTCTAGTGAATAGTATGTCTTTTCATTTTGAAGGAGTTTTCAAGGTTTCGCTTAAAAAGTGAGAGTGTGAATGAAAGAAAAGACGACGGTGCACCTAACCTTTACCGGTGAAAGCTGGAATGAAGTAAAGAAAGGAGGGTAGCTTAAGCTTGTAACTCTTTACGCTATTTGGTTTGGTTGCTTATTTCGTGCATAGATCGGGAGCTTTCCTTGAGGGTTTTCTCTAGAAATTGGCAAGTCACACAATTTGTTAAGCTCACTAAGACTTACAGCTGCTGCTTTAGCGGGTTTGCCTTCTTACTGTTTTCTACTAATAATATACTTTCTCTTGAGTATAAATTCTATGTAAAGAGTCCTTGAGTCATCTGATTAAGACTAAGAGTTGACACTATGCTACTCCGATGTAGGAGTAAATACAGTTGCTATATTAGCACTAATAGTATGGTTCAGATATTATTTGTAATCTCGAAGCGGCTGAAATAGCAAAATACAAGGGTACATGCATCTTTATAAGAAATGAAGTCAAAAGAGGCGTTTCAGCTCGGTCACTGTAAACAGTATATCTTTCCGGACAGCAAAGTGATGCGAAGTGAAGGAGGCAGGCCGTGTAACTGTGTGTAGGTTAAGTGCAAAAAAAAATACCAAAAAAGGGCGACAGATTTTGGACAGTACAAAATTACAACATCTCGCAAGAAGGAACTGATAGAAATGTCGTGGAGAGCCATCAAGCTTGAAAAAACGAAAGTCCAAGTGTGTTAAAACTAGGGAGACCGCAAGTGAGACGTGAATTTTATCCTCAATGAGTTTTTCTCGCTTCGAATGGGAAAATCAAGGAAAAGGGCAAGCAGTAGTAGTAGTAGAGAGGAAGAATTCTGGGACATAACAGATGGGACAAAATGAACAACTGAGTTTGACTTTTCTCGCCGTCGCTCCCACTCCCACCAATGTCTTCAAGACAGTAAATGAAAAAAGAAAATAGAGCGTGTACGATCTAAGTACATTCATACATAACGTACTGGTGGCTAAGGCACTTAGGTACGTACACTACACATGCAGTGAAGGTATTGTAGAGTTTAGCAGTTGGCAGTTGGCGCAGACTTGCAGTCAAAATTTATAATCCTTCATGTCGCTTTATCTTGAAATTCATTTGGACTTTACATCAGTGAACAAGTTGATAATTAAAACGTCAAAAATCATTAGTCTTCCTGTCGAAGCGGAAACAATGGAGGAAAGAACTCGAGTTGGTTTATATTGCTTTTGCCGGCATTTAAGATGACACCCGGAAAATTCACAATTCAAATGCCTGAGAGGGACGCAAAGAGGAGACAGAAACTATCTGAAGTAGTAGAGACTCACGTCATGTGAAGACAAGTCTGTGTCTCACCTACTCACACATTCCATGCATACATGCATAAATACGACGTAGATATATGTCCGTAGTGAGGAGAAAGAGTTAAGTTAACGTGACTTATGAGGGTGACAGCGTGACGAACACAACAGAGAACCACACATCACATTTCCACCAACTATCTCATCCATCCCTATTTCTTTCTATTCTTGGATGAAAAACTCCACAAAAAAGTACAAAAGGTCTTAAGAATAAAGGTTCTATATATTTAGCGTTGTGTCTGTGTATATACCATCAATGTACATATTATACAGACACACAGACATAGGTGCCTAACTTTGCACTTGAGCTATAGGAGGTTTATTTTGCAGTGTTTCCAGTTGCCGTTGTACATAGCTGTTCATGGGTTGTCATTCTTTCAATATTTTACTCATCACTTTCTCCACTCGGCTATTTATGACATGCATGGATCCGTATTGCAAAATTTTTGATGTAATTTTGTATGCTAGAGACGTGTCTTACCTTGATGGCGATGCGATGGCGGCACGGCAGCATAGGATGGAAAGAGTATGTTGTCAATCTATCCTGGAGTTAGTGGAGTTGCAGAATAAGTAATAAGATGTTCTGAGTTGTAGGCAATTTTGTGAATGTATGCGTAGGCTACGTAGTTGTGACTTGGTAATTCTATGAATGTAGTAATCCAAGGAAAAGTAGTAAAAGTAGCTGTGTGTTAAAGTAAGGAAATGAATGGAAAGAATGTAG
This sequence comes from Pogonognathellus longicornis, assembly GCA_034694085.1. Lineage (NCBI taxonomy): Eukaryota > Metazoa > Arthropoda > Collembola > Entomobryomorpha > Tomoceridae > Pogonognathellus > Pogonognathellus longicornis. Next base: position 1,014 of record JAQFYB010002001.1, on the reverse strand, counting down.
TCTACTAGTGCAGAATACGGAGGATACTCTTGTACAGAATTGAAGTGTAAGCACATTTCCGACACATATGGTGCACAAAGCAGATCTTTTTGATGGGCAATGCGAAATAAGACACGGAAAGATAGAGCTGAAGTTTAGCACACAATGAAAGTCGGGTTGAGTGAGAGAGAACGTCGAAATAAAGTTTACAGTTACAGTAGGTACTGCTCCTGTGCCAGTATGGCTGTTAAAGTACGAGTAGTTAGAGCATTGCATTGTATTATTACTGTTTGGGCAAAAAATTACGTCTGTTCGTGTTCATGGCATAGTGGTATGGTATGTGTGCATACATTTGCCTATGCATAGTTGGCTAATACGTATTTCTCTTTCTCCTCCCTGTCCTGTCTGTGTGAGTAGAAAACACTCAACTCAAGTTGGTTCTGAATTCATACGTGGAAGAGTAATGTAAAAAGAGGGAAAGTTTCTCGACAACGAGTCGACCCAATTTAATTCTGGTTCAACTTTCTACTCTAGCAGTTCAAGAGTTGGTTTGTTTGCCCTCAAGAAGAAAAACTGTGAGCTGAGTAGGTAGAATTTAAGTTCTATATAGTAAAGTAGGGAAAAATGTGATTTCTCCAAACATACGTGGCACACTATACCGCATCATCAATTTTATTCAAGTCCAAGTGATTATATTAGATTACTTTGCATTACGAAACAGAAAGGAGAAGGAACTATAATATTTCTGGAGAGATAAGTTTTGTTCCTTGAAGTATGTAGTAGGTATAGCTTGTAAAAAGACTGGAGATGGATAATATGTGTATGAAAGTATGTAAAAGTATCTGAATGGCATAATCACTGCCTGACGACGTGCCACGTTACTCAAGAGATATGATACGATGTGATATGTGACTGACGAGAGAAATTCTTTGCTTTACTACTTACTTTTTGGTTATACATATACCGCGTGATCAGTCTACACTGCTGTGGAGCTTATACATGGGCTGGACTTATTCCTTAGATAGCCCTGTTTCA
>JAQFYB010002000.1:0-27737 GCA_034694085.1 Pogonognathellus longicornis | reverse complement strand
CCGGATGAAATTAGGGTGGATGAAATTAATTTCGTCCATTTTATCCATTTTGCTATCCGGATAGGTCTGAACACTGACCAGCACCATTCCAATCTCACAACAATCTCTTCACTACATTCAAACTAATAATGCAAAGAAAGTAAAAGCCGGAAATGATACTCCTAAAGTGCAAAGTCAAACAAAATGTACCAATGAAGGCGTACCAACGATAAATACAACTACATATAAAAATAAGTAATAAAAAAATCTATGTAATTTCCCCCTTTGGAAACTCACACTACAACTACTGGTCTAAATTCCAATAAATTTTATATCATAAAGAGTTTGAGGACATAGTTGATGAAAAATCACTTTAAAATATCCCTAAATGAATAAACAATAAAAAACACTTTTAAACTATTTTCATCCTGATCACCCCAATCTTTTTGTTCAGGTACCTATCTCATATTTAATTTTATGAATTAGGTACCTACGAAGATTGTGTATAAATTATATTTAGAAATGTACATAGCCAATTCAATGAATATGTAAGGTTCGTAGATTGTAAGTGTTAAAGCAATTTGCATGCAATAATTAATGCACATTTTTACACACTGTTTGATTCTATACAATTACCGTATAGGTACTTGTATTAAATTTTATTGTGCATAGCCAGAATGAATAAAACGTTTGCAGGAACTCATCTATTCATCTATGACATTATTTTATCAGCGATTTATCTCGCAATAATCCTTACCAGAGGTATTTGTGTGTAAGCAAATTGCAAATCATTGATTCTGCTATGTCTAGTAGGTAATTATTTGAATAAGTGATATTTTCAAAGTATGTATGTACATTGTACAGTGCAGTATGATAGCATAATATGTAGGTATATCATTTTATCATGCTGCTAGTGGAGATAATAATGTTTATATCAGTAATATGCATGAATCATCTTTTAAAATATGTACCTGCTCATAATTCAATCAACAAGAGTATGTCTGAATGTAATGTGATGTAAATAATGTTCAGCATAGCATGCAGCAAGCAATTTTGCAATAAAACAGCACCGACATTAAATTGAACTGCTGGTTATACACTAAGCATTTGTATCTTTAAGTAGTTTTGGCACAAATGTAATAATAATAACTTTATTTGTGCTTATAAAACTATTCATTCGATTCACCACTGTAGGGATTCTGTTTATATGATTTTTCTCCTTTTCTTTGTACAAATCTTGTAGCTATAAAGATGTAAATACAACTACCTAGGAAGATAATCATAATATAATATTATGTATTAATATACATTTCTATACACACATACATTTACCCACATACAGCTTTATTGCTTTGTATTCTTTTGCCCTAGAAAGAGAAACATGTGTAACAATCGTTAATGGATATTAGTAGGAGAATTGCATAACCTTTTTTAAGAATCCCAAGATCTCAAAAGTGTGAGTTACAAGCACAGCTACATGAAAAATGACAGTTTATCAAATCAACGATTCCATAATAAAATGATGCGTATAAATGTGTATGAAATGATTGCAATTCTGTATTTGGTTTTATTTGCCAGATATGGAAAAAGTCATAATAATTACACCAACAAATGTGTCGCCAAGCTTTTAACTACTCGCAGCATACCACAGGTAACAGGCTTAACTACAAGTTGGCATTCTTACCACTACTAATTGGCAAAGTACTAAAAATTTGCCATTTACGACTATTACATTTAAAATAACTTTTGATGTACTTGTGCAACAAACAAATGGATCTATAACTGGACCTCAATGTATATTTATTCATTTGATATAGACAAAACAAGTCATGCATATACTTTTCAACTTCCAATTGCAAACTCTTTTTATTATGACGCGTTATTATACATAAATCTGGATATTACATCATACCTGAATAAAATTGAAAATAATTTTATTCCCGAAATCATAAAATACTAAATCGCAGGGAGAGTAAGAATGGTAAAAATGCGGATAGCAGAATTTCTTACAGTATAACATACTCTTTTATAATGTCCATGAATAATGGATGATCCTAGGTAGCATTACTTTATACACATGGTAAATAAAATTAAAATTAAAGCTATATTTTATACAATAACACTTTTGTCCCTAGTATTTGTCGCAATAGGTACAGAATGTTATTATAGTAATAGTAATAAAATAACATTATGATTTTTGATTCTGAAGAATTGAATTAAGTATTTAATTGTATCATTCTAAGTGAATTTTCTATGTGTAGGAAATAATTGAGTCATTTTCCGTTAAACATTAAGACATTTTTAAAGTTAATCTCGTTGTTTACACCGCATTTGTGGTGGAGCCAATGAATTTCGCTTATTATTATTGAAACACTTTTACTACACCTAATAAAGTTATTCAGCACATTGCACTCTACCTATTAAATGTGTACCTAATCCTATATATAACTACTGTAACACACGAATATGTACATGTAGCTAAATTTATCGCTGTACAACTTACAATTTCTTGTGTGCCTACCGCTCTATTTATTTTAGTAGCCGCACCAACCAGCAACATCACATACATTACATTACCTACCTAAGTACATCACACACAGTTTAAAGCTATATATACAAACATTACTTGCACTCAACTCTATTAATAATTGAATTAAAACCTTCAAGCACCTATTTCCACATAAAACATTGCTCTTCGTTTGAAAATGCAATTTCTGCATAGTTGGTTGAATATTGGATTATTGACTTGCATTTTTCCTGCATGGATTTGTCCTGCCTATATAATAGTGCGTGTATAGTAATTACCATAGTGTGTCACGTATTATGTACATATACGTAACTTAAACACACGACACAATGTATTGTACATTAAATTAGTGATTCCCTGTATGTACTTGCAATACATATATAGGTATTGCGGTAGTAAAGTAAACTAAACTACAGTTAAATTACATACAAGTAGAAGTTGTGTTGTGGTCAGGCGCGTATCCAGGTCACACATCTGAATGGGGGGCGCTAAAGAAAAACTTGGTCACATAAGCCCATTTTTCGCGCACATCAAATTCACACATAGATCATTAAAATCGAGCAAGTAGGAGTCGAAATCTACTTTAAATGCATTTACTTCGAGAGTAGCGCGAAACATTTGGCAAATTTAGGTCAAAATCAACATAAAATAGAACGAAACAAGCGCGAAAAATTTTGCGATTTTTTGCACTTTTAGGGCAAAAAATCTCTTTTTTGGGAATGACCTCATTTTATATAGTGTCTAGTACAAAAATTTGGGGAGGGAGGGGAGATGGGGCTTCAGCCCCCGCTAAATGCGGCACTAGGTTGTGGTAGCCATTGTTTCTGTCTGTGTCTGTGTGACTCAGTTGTTCTTTGTAAACTCTCGATTGAACTTAATCGTAAGTGTAAGTGTATATGTATGGAGTGAAATAGGTGGAGCGTTTGTAAACTTATGTCCACATTTTACATTCGATTACACAGTATTAGACGTTTATACTTCGTACTATTAGTATTAGTACATAAATGCATATGTGTACCTACGCAGCACAGTTGAAATACAGAGACTGTGTGTAAAAGAGCGAAGTGTTGTGTTGTGGTTGGCAAGTGAAGCTATGCCAAGCAAACGAAGCAGAATTAACGAGGCCATGGCCATGCCACATCCCTGACTTGACTCCACTCATTTGTAGTATTGCTATTACTAACTTATACTCTGTTCTCCCTCTCAACCAACTTGTTGTCAGTGTAGGTACTAACACACTGTATACTGTAGTAGAACTTATAATTATAGGAGAACAGCAGAATGATGATGACAATACTATTATACGAGTTAAAGTTAAATGAGTTAAAGTTAAAGCCCTTTAATGCTTAACTTGACTTTTTCAACTGAGATTGCAGCAACAACATGCAATACGCAATGAACGAACGAATGAAATAGACGGCGAAGTTAATGTTAATCCCTTCTTGTTCTGCCACTTGCCATCTTATTGCCAATTCACATTCACAATTTATGTGTGTACAATTGCATTTTGCATTTTTGCAATACGACACACCACTGCTCTACATACACGTGCCTTCATTTCATGATGGTGTGCATGCGGCCTGTTAAACACATTATATATTGGTGTCATTTTAATACTACCAGTAAATAAATAGGACTGGAATTTTTAAACAATTGTCTATTGAAAATAGATCTTTCTTTTGCTTTTTACTTGTAATTTCAAACTAAAATCTTCGTCTGTATTAATTAACAAGAAATTATTATTATTATTAAGTTTAAAATGATTTTATTTTAATTGCTGTAATATTTATAGTTCAATGAACATTGAATACATCGACAATGGAACAAAAAATACGATTTCTACGGAAAAATTGTTTCCATACAATTAAATGTCAGAAGTAACGAATGTCTCATCAGAAAAGTTGAAATCATGGAACAATTTGGACTTTTCTTATTCATTTGCTTATAGACATGAAGATCCTTGCCTTGAATCACAGCGAGAATATAATTTTCATAAACATTTTTATACAAATACAAGTTAACAATTTTTTACATTTTTAAGGATTTCTCGGAAACTATAGCTTAAAGAATAATACCTCCATGTAGAGTACCTACATTAGTTGAGAAAGTTAAATGCAGGGATGAAAATGAAAAAGTTGTAATTGTAACACACACACAAGGAATTGAGTGCGTGAATGAGATGAAGATAAGCAAAAGGCAGAGACAAATCCCATTAAACCTTATAAAGGTCACCATCATGCACAATAAGAATTACCTACTCATACAGCTATAGCTTGTAGTGTAAAATATTATCTGTATCAACTTGTCTGGTGTAATACTTTGCCTTGTATATATAAACCCGTGCTGTTTCTGGTTTGTGCGGGTTAAAATCTTATCCTGTATGCACCTCAGTCTGGATTCTGGATAAGAGAATATGTATTATCATGATCTTGCGAAAGAACGTGCAGCAATAACTATTGCAAGCCTTAGGGAATGTTACATCAGAAAAAAATCGGGGAAAGGACGTTTGTCTACCTACAGTCTTGTACTATGAACACACTACACACTCAGACAAGTACGCAGACGATTTACTTCTTTCTTACTACGACTACTACAACTCTCATCGACACTCGATCCGCTCCTACAGATACTACAAAACTACTCCACTCTAATATTCTCCTACGCACTTTATCTTTATGTTCATAGTATTACGTATAATACTACACTCTACTTACATACAATGTAAATAGATGCACCATACACACATGTGCTTTAGTATTATCTGTACTAATAGCACTGTGTATAATAAAATCACCTTGACTTGTCTTTTCCTTTTTTACACGCTTACTGAATCTATGCATACTCAACACACACTGCTACATCAATATACACTAATGCTTTTGCTAGCTAAGTAAGTGTATGAGTATGAAACATTAAGTTTAAGCCTCTGTATACTAACTAACAGCATATAGGTACACTCCCAATCAAAGTCCTAGGAGTATTATTCATAGGTATACCATTTTTTATGTGTATGTATATATTTTCAACGGTATAGTCTGGCTGGGTGGATGTGTCTAGATTTACATTTTACTTACTTGGAGATATGATACATACGCACACTTGGAAATAAATTAACAGATAAATGGATGAATAAATGTAGATTTTATTTCAATAATATTAAGTATACACTCCTGGTGACCTTTATTGCTAATATAATGGCAACAAAAATGTAATCAATTACGAAATTATCAATTTTTTGCTAGCACATGTGTGTGAATATGCGTTTAGACCTTAGTGCGTCATTTATTAAGAAGAAATATGTGAGTCAACTGGACGAAGTAAATAATCAATGTGCTTTACTGGAATGCGAATGCTAGTACATACAATGTATGAATGAAAAGAGTTTGTCGACAAAATTGAATACTTCCATAGTGAGTAATGAATATAGCAACAATCACCTTGGCTGAAGGAGAGAATATAGTAAAGGAGGTATGGGATACGTGATGTAACACATTTTGTGCGTATTGTTCGTATGAATGTGACTGACAAGGTTATGTCGCAGTTCTGACTGAAATTATACGCGAAAACCGAACATGGACTTTGTAGACACGCATCATTGGCATTATAATTCTTTGTACAATACTTACACATAACACAGACGCAGTGGTAGGTAATTTCCCACCAAATGTTTCTTTTTAGTGTTTAGTTAGGTACTTACTTAGGTATAGACTTAAACAATGTATTAAATTGCTATCATTATTACAGAACAAAGAAAAATCGTGAGTATGATGAACATGAATGTCGAATGTGTGTAGCTAAATACTCATAAAAGTACTACAGATACCACCATGTGTGAACTGAGGATTTACTAAATAAATATAATCCTAGTCAATAATGTTACAATTTTGTTTCTATTCAAAGAATTTTCTTATTAGGTATTTCCCCTACAGAGGTGTGTTAGGATTTTACATAAGTACAAATTTATAGTTTGCACATGAAATTCCGCATTAAATTTTCCCATACCTATGAAATTGATTAAATCCTGGAGATTTATATTAGGTAGATTATCAATGCATTTAGTTCATTATATACTTACCTATGAAGAAAATGACGTTTCTATGTCTGTCTGGTTTCTATGTGTATTCACAACTGTATTTACTTACACACTACACTGTATACATTACAAGTGTGCAAAAGTTCTCTATGCAAGCAAAAGTCGTAAAATCTGTGTGTGTTATGTGTACCTTGCTAGGTATAAATGCGTTTCTTGTTGAATATGACACAGAACATGTATAACTACATAGAAGATCTTTTACGTCGGGATTATGATAATGTAGCTCTATAATAGAATAGCTATGCACATACACAGAATACGTCGTCGTCGTGTGATCCTGTGTATGTGTGTGATGAAATGACCTTGGCACTGGGCAAAGGCAAACTATTATGTATCTCCGTATCATCCAGACATACCACTACACACATTTTATTTGTATGTAATAATTTTCTTTTATATCACACACAGATACTTCTAATACATCATATTATATCGAATACAACCTTTACTTTAGCTTAGTACAAAATTCTAAATACATATAGGTACTACGTGTGTATGATATCGTAAAGTGTGTAGGTAAGCCTATACCTACATAGATTGTAGTAAAAGAATATGCGATAGAATGTGATAAACATTATGTAGTAATGCTATAAGTACAAGTGTAAAGGCTCAACTTCAATAATGCATCCGCCAATAATTTTATCTTGTGTCCGTGTACAGTGTAAACTTCACATTAAACAGCTATTTGAGTTTAGGTATCATACTGCCATAATATTATCAACATGTTATAGAGCAGTGTGTGTCTGTTTTTGTCTGTACCATAATATTATGTTGTGCCTATGAATACAAAGAGCGGTCCAACGCCATAGCACCGCCAGCTAGCACACACCGGCTCCTGCGGACCAGATAAGTGGTCCAGCATCAGTATCTGTAGTGTATAGAGTGTGCAGTAAACATTCACAATGTTATCTCTGTGTATAATCCACACTTATAATAGTGGGTTGAGCATGGAACAGTGCTAAAGTATCCAGAGAGACTACGTTTTGGCGTTGTTGGTGGCATTCAGAGTGGTTTTCTATTGTAGTTAGGTACGTAGTCTACTGTTAGAATTCAATCGACACTTGTGTGTTTTAATGTTAATGTAAATACTACTTCTCCAGCACTCCAGCTACAATGTATTTTTACTAAGTTCTACGAGAATGGTATAATACTACGAATAAATTACTATCAGTCAGTATACAGCAAAATATACGCTTTAATTAATTGTTAATGTTACTTTATGTGTGTTATGCACTAATATGAATAAAACATTGTCTAGAAAATATATTGTTTACTTTATACCTATAGGTATGTATGTACATTTCTTGTCTGTTCTGCGGTTAGGTTGTTTTATTGTATTATATAAGTATGCTACAATGTACAGTACCATGTTATATAACAATAATACCTTACGTATTAAGCTTCACCACACATAATTGTATCACTGTTACAAATAGCAAACCTAAGTATATGTATGCATATAGTAATTTACGGTTCATGCGTAAAGGGAGATACGGAGATACATAATAAAGTGGAGAGTACCTACTACCTAAAGTGAAATAGGATAATGTATTTAATTTGCCTATACCTACATAGATTTTTAAACTAATAGCATGCAATGATGTTAAGTATATATTATACATACGTATGGTATATGTACTTACTTATGGAGTACATTGAGTGTGTAAGCATTATGAATCCAATTCTCTTGCAGGTTGTAGAATGCATTACTAGTTTTGCATAGGTTTTATTCTTAAGAAGTGCATGGGAGTAGGCAATGAAATGAATAATTTAGTTAGGGTAATGTGAGCTTGGACTTGGAGAGGCAAGTGTAAGTTTATGAGGAGGAGAACGTGTGGATGACGACGAGACGGAATCCCGAGGACACGCAGAGCAAGTGTGATTTTGATGTGATTTCATTGCACTTGAATTTCTGCCTGTGCTACTGCCACTGCCACTCATGCCACACTTGCTCTAACCATCACACACAAACACACACAACCCTAATCCCTAATCTCTCCTTCAATCCATGCATCTCATCTCCTTCCACTAACACACAAACCACACATCAATATTTCAACACTTAACACTCAATACAATATATTAAGGAATTTGTTTAGATTCAATCCAATGATCCTGACATTTCCAACCTACTCCTCCCAAAGTGCACGGCAAAAAATAATCTAATCATTTTATTAAAATACAATTTGCATTACCTATTCATTAACGTTGATTGGTTGGCAGCAAAAACAATACAAAATTGTAACGTAAATATTAAATCGTATTAATGCATCTTTAAAATCGAGTGAGGTCAAATAAGTCAGTCTTTGTACAACAATACATTATTCCAATTAACACCCGCATATTGTTGTATGAGTGTAAAAAATTCCTGTCATTCTTATCGGGACTAACTCTTACTTTATTGCAATAATATGTAAATCCATATTTTACTTTCAAAGCAATCCATTCCATCTTGCTGTGATTTCCATCCCTGTTTATCGTTGTGCACAAATAATTTTTACTTTGCAATGCTAACTTTCACAGATATTGTTGTAGTGGTGGCATTTGCATGTGATATTATCCAAAGATATCATCGTAAACACTACACAGTATATTACAATACATTCTGAGTACCATCAAGGTGTATACTTATACGAGTGTAATGAAAGCAGATGAATCGGTAAAAAATAAGCAAGTAAAAGTTAATTGGTATATTGTTCAAAGTTCATTCATATTGTATTAGTATTAGTTGTATATTTATACACGTACTTCATATTGTACGAGTGATACTACGAGTCAGTAGAGGAGATACGTTTGACGTATCTTCATTTTTAAACAGTGTGTACTGTGTATTGTGTATGACATACATAAGTAGAATTTTATATCTCGATGACAATCTGAAAGTCTGAATCCCTGTACATGTACTACTGTATAGTATAAGGTAACTTAACTACTATGTAAGTAGTGCTTCTACTCCTACAGTGGAAGGAGTACAAAACACTGTGTGTTGAAGTAGTGTACGGATACCTGTGTATAAACAAACAACCTACTGCTCTACTTACTTCCTTTATTTGCCGTAGTAGTAGTAGTAGTAGTGTAGTGGTTGTGTCTGTACAATGTGTACAAATAATGTGCTTTGTGGACATAGGACATCATCATCAGCAGCATCATCATCGTCATTAACGTCGTCACCATTGCGAGACATCATACAAATATCATGGGGTATTATTACACTAGTACTCTATGTGAAGGAAATCGGTTTACTTGTATGCATTCAGTATCTATGTATTACTGTGTGGTTCAGAATTATATACACACCTTTTTAAATACACTTCAGATTTCGTCTGGGATCCTATAGCCAAATAATGCTGTTTAACAACTTTATACACACCTATGTATACACTGAGGCTATGCGTGTGGTATTATTATGAGTATATGAACTAATGTGAAATATATGCTACACTTGCAATTGACACTTTCGGTTTATTTATTTGTACTCATGCACCACGAATAGAAATTGAATTTTTGCTTTACACATTTATAAGCAGTGAATTCGTAGAAATACTCGGATGTATCTCGGACTTCAATAGCATAGCATGGGTAATGGGTACCTGCAGTCTACAGATGACAAATACTTTTATTTTTATAGCTAAGTTTTACATTAGTAGGAAACCTAAATACATTTGCATAAAGATATGTTAATATTATATACCTACTATTCTGCATTTTCATTCAGTAAAATGAGAAATCATTAGTTGTATAATGCATAGGTTGTGTGTGGTATTACAAAGTAATTCATTGCTGGAAATGTTAAACAGCTGATTAATCAAGTTGTAATAATAAATTATGGAGACTCGTGTCAGTGGTGTCAGTATACAATTGCTTAATCACCCAATACGTAAGGTAAATTATTTCCTAGTTTGTAAAAGCGTCATTGTCCTACTCCAAACATTTTTATGAGAACTAGATTTAGCTTATGATAAGTTTTTACGCAAGTTTCTTTTATTTTCATGGATTAGAATATTGGTTATCAATGTATTAGTAGATGGTAATTAACATTTATATCTTGTAAAATAAGTATGCTTAGAGAATAAACTGAATTGTCGTCAATAAATGCACTTGATTTCTTAGTATTTGAGTAGAGTGAGTAATACAAATAATAGTAGTAAAATGTAAAACTTTTTTATATACTACTTATAATACTACAAAATGACTGTATTACATACACGTAAACGAAAGCATTGAATGTAAATACAACGCATATTTTATTCTAAGGACCTTACAGGAATTTCTTAACAATGCGAAAATCCTTGTCCTTGTATTGTACACAGCTCTAGCATAAAGTTTACTTGCACTACTGCTATAACTCTTAGCTTGTTTACACTTCCAAGTGTGTACTACGTGCAAAGGAGAAATGAAATGAAATAAAATAAAATAGATACGCAACACTGATGATAATGTAGGGTTAACGTACGTACTTGTAAGAGTGTGTGTTGTGTTATATTATAAAAGTAAGCTCAGGGCTACGCTTTTACGCTGTTGTGTTGTTGCAGTTATATATTTGTACGTAAATACAGAAACAGCATGCGTATAGAAAATAGTACTAAAGTACAGTTAGTTTTTGGCTTCTCTCTCTCTCTGTCTCTCGCAAAGCTTTTCCTACTACCACCACACACACGTAACGTACAGTACACTACTTTACACATTTAAACCTTGGTTCAGTCGTCAGAAGAGTTATTTTGTTGTGCTCCATGTTTCTCTCTGTTTCTGCATAGCACACAACACACACTTCATGTTACACTAAAAATGTTGATATGTAAACCGTACAGCGGTATATTACACTCTTTCCGTATGCTACACACACACACACACATTAATACCCACTGGGTGTATTTACACTTATACTGTCGTGTGCTACGTAAATATATAGCAAATAATTTTTGTGTATGTAGTTTATAAAATTGTGCATAGCAGTCTTTCCTCTTTGATATTATTCTCACATTATATCTTCCATTTATTTCTACTTGGCCTGCCTACTTGTACAGTGTGAGTATTTTTAGAAGTTGTTACGTGTTACTTTACGACCACTATGCATGCATGCTTCTCTATTAAGTATAAACTGTGTGTGTGTTGTGATAAATATTATATCCTATAGTTAAAACATACTGGTATCTGTAGTTCAGTTTATTATGGTGTATACTGTGTGTGTATGTATATTACAGTGGTTAAAAATGGTGTGGAGTGTGTGAATTTGTATGGAAGGAAGGAAAGATGCGATAAGACTTGTAAAATGCAATAGTAATGAACTATGTGTAGTTGTATGATACATTCAGGCAAGGAGAGAGAGAGAGAGGAACAAGAAAGACCATTTTAAGAAACAGTTATAATTATCTTTCTGTATACATTCAGAATTGAGATAGTATGTGTATGTGTGGATTGTAATATGTTAGACGTATGTATGCAAAAATACTTTATAGTACGCAAACTGGTGTAATAAACTTGTGCAAAGAGTATTATGCTATTCTTGGTTCATCCACGTATGTAATATTACTTATTCTCCGCTTAATCCCTGTATACCTATTTGTACTGTGTGTTAGATTGAAGGAATGGTGCATGGTTGGGTGTTAAATTCCCATTCTCTTTTACACGTACAAATGCAACCACGCACCGTAATCAACTTATATTATGAGAGGAATTAAGAAATTCAAGTTGAAGAGCACTGCACTCTCGGACTAAACACTATGAGTTGTAAATGTAAATGTAAATATTAACTTTAATTTTTATACTGCACTTGTTTGTCTGTTTGTATTTGTATGCACTAGCTATGCTCTTGAAACAATGTACGTGCTACAACACAGCACAATTAGTATTGTATATACACAAAAGGATCAATTACTTATTATAGTCGCAACTTATGCATGGTAACATTATTACAGTGATAATTACATTACTAATTGTAATGCCTTTATAATTGTATCATTAACAATATCAGCATTATATATTGTAGTTGTGAAAAAATGAATGCATCAATAATAATTACTTTGACTTTCACTACATATGGTAATAAAATATTATTTTGTGTGTAAATGCAACCTTTAGTTTAAGCGTGAGCAAAATATTAGAAATAGATACATGTACAAAGTGAACTAAACACTGAAGGAATGAAATGAAACTTGAGATTTTACATAATGCACAACTAAGGGCTGAGATTTTGTATGCAGAATAGAATACGTGTATACCCTGCTGATCAAGATCGTGATTGGTATAAGTTTAGGTTTTTTAGGTTGACGAGTAATATTTGTAAACAAAACAGAGTTGTGATTTCATGTAAATGTATCACAAGTTTCATGTAAAGGACTATTGTGAGATTTAATGAAAGAACATGCGAATGAATCGGAGCAGACAGATACGTTTCGTACCAGTGACAGTATAGTTGTTGTGATTATTGGAATTCATATATTTGCTCAACATATTAATAATATTACTTTGTGTTACATACATAACACATACAATGTATCATTTCCCAACAAGTAGACCAAACATCATCATCATCGTGACATCACAATACTCACGACAACAACACAGACATTACAGTTACATACTAGTAAATATATAGTAGATATTTGTATTTTATTAGTACCCAGTAAGTATATACATTTTTAGCATTACAACATGTATTCATAGAATAAATCTTAATTTTGTAGCAGTACATTCTATTGTACAGTTGCTGAAAAGAATAAAGATAAATACATTGCTATCAATAATACAATAGTAGGTATACTCTTCGACTCATCTTCATTTTATATATTCATTCTAGTCTTATGTATTCCTGAGAGGATTATTTTAGAAGTATTGTACAATGCATTAAGAATAATATTCGTATGTAGTACATTAATATACACAGTAGCTTCATGTAGTAGGTATACATTTTACAGTACCTGCGTTTCTTTATGTGTGCGTGTACATATACACCAAGATAGTCGTAGAATCCAACAATACAAACTTGTCGTTGGAATATATTTATAATCTTAATCACGAATGCATGTAGGAATGTCTGTTTATGTAAGAATGATGTCTGTGTGTGTTAGTTAGTCAAGTATGAAAAGAAATTGACATTCATCTGACATTACGTGTGTGAGAGACCTGCTCTTCTCTCCAACTCTCCTTTACTTTGTTTTTGTATCTAAGAACACTAATTCTAAATTTGCGTGCGTGTTTTACACGTATTTCTCTCTTGCTCTTTTCAATACTCTTTCAGTGCTTCTATACTCTTGTACGTTTTAAGACACCATTGCATTGTTCAAACTTCAAATAATTGTGTGTATGAATTTGGATTAAATTTTTTGTTTTTCTCACCTGGTTTTATTTGTTATTTATATATATATAAGATATTATCGTATGAATGTATTAATTAACAAAAATGAGATGTTGTTTGAAAACTATGGCTAGCTTAATTAGTACTTATAAATAATAACGGTGTACCTACTAAAACCGAAATAATCCGACTAAGTCGATTTTGAAGTATGTATGTATGTACTATAATGTAAACAACCGAATTAAAGTGTATATAACGAGATAGGAATATGTAAATATAAAATACGCAAAGATTTCCATTTCATGTTATCAAGTTCATTTGTTGTTGAGTATCGGTAATAAAGAGTGATAAAGATGCATAATCACAATAAAATTGAGTTTTTAATTTAGAAATATCCGACACCTCCAATTAGAAATTGGTTGAAAATGAATAACATTAACATACATTTAAACAGATTTCAGCCGATTCATCCATTTTGTGCGCTTTCGATATACTTGATATTTAATTGGAATTCTATCACTGTAATTCGATAATCAGAAATTGAAAGTACAAACTAACAATTTCTTTTGTCAGTTATGCTATACGAAAGCTCAGGGTAATAATGATCATAACCACAGCACGTGTAATGTCAATATCCTGTACATATACAGTAAAGCTACTAGTTTAACTATTGCTCAATATGATTTCTACGTACGTGTTAATGAATCTATGTGTATGCTCCACGCAATAAATCTCGTGTAGCAATATAGGAAATACAAATACGGATTATATTGCCATTGCCACCATTATCAGTAGAAGGATTGAATGCACTAGTAGTTTTGTTCCGAATTTTCACCTTTAACGAACCAAATCGTCCTCGTCTGACTTACAAAGTATTATGAATTTAGGTATGTACTACTTATAGTAAGCAAATTGTTATTCATTATAGTAATATCGACTAAATAATTAATTAATTTTTATTTGAGTAATTCTTCACTGTAAATACCTATAGGTATATAATGTCGCATTTTTGCTTTGTCGGTTTAATGTATTTGGAAATCAGGGAAACAACAAAAATGATTGATAATTCCCTTTGTGCTTATCATGTTGAGGAACATTCACCTCATACATGCAAGCAAATCCATCGAATAGTTTATAGCTTTGCTCCCAATTTTGTAAATTAATCGTCATTTTATTTGCTGTTATGGTATAAGCAATTTTTGTATTAAGTTATACCGATATGATAGTGAGGACAAAATATTATAACCATGACACAACTAATGGAAAAGTTGGCGTAAGTTATACATTTGTCTACTTAACTACAGACAATTCAATTCAAACTCAGCTTCGTCATCATCTCATCGACCTATTTCTCTTCTAGTGGAATCTAATTACAAAGGTACCTTCTTGATTGTAAAATGTGCCTCCATACAATATTTATGTTTGCCCTTACTCATGCGATTACGCACAGTAGCTAATAAATAAGGCACTTACCTACAATGCAATTCAAATGTAGCCAAATACATATAGCTAAAGATTAGTAGCAGTTTAAAAAGGCACAACTAAGAGTTTTTTTCCTTATGAAAGAGCACAACAGGAAATTGAAAGAATTTGTCCTTTGCTTGCATAGAGACAATTCTTCACTACATTCCTTCCTTTCAATTCATGTGTGCTTGTACTGCTACACACTCCTATACGCACTTTAACCTACTTATATAACAATCATAAATGTCTCAGCTAAGCTTCAATTCAATTTAATTTGTCCCTTTCCATATTTCGATTCGCATTGCTTCGCTTTTCCTTTTGCGTAACACAGCCAAATGTCATTGGGTATTTACTTTTTGTTAAAAGTATCCTTCAATTCTTAACTTTGATTCGCTGCATGAAACTTGTAATTGATATTTCTTACAACTATATACAAGATTATTGATTAGGCCTTATACTGTTACTCATCACTTGGATCTCAATCTCACCTTTTGCCAACCAAGACTAACACACGAATTTCTATCAATGCTTCTTATATACATAACATTAAGTCAATGATTTATTTAGGATTGAAATAAGGGATAGAGTATAGTCGTCTATTTTGTTGTATTCTTCTCTGGTACGATGAGGCACTTCACTAGTTTAACCTCTTTATGTATGAATATATGTATGTACGGCAGTGTACATTATGATTGCATAGGTAGGCACTCGTATGCACTGTCCATTTCACCACTCTCATTGTTAATTAGATTTGGTCTGTTGTTGCACAGGTAGATTTTTCGATTTAAATTAGAACTTACTTTTTTGAAGTCGGAAAGCAATAATATGTGTATCTATGAAGGTACAATGCACTTGACAGCTCTGGCCTTGTAAATAAATTACTTTTTCACAAGCATGACCAAATTGCTCTTCACAAATACTAATTAGACCTATCTGTCTACATACTTGTTCGCAGAATGTGAGTAGGTACAGAGGTACTGTACTAGGTACCTGTGCTTTGTAGGTACTAGTAGGTGCCACGTTTTTCTTACTGTTTCCCACAATCATCTCATCTGCACAAACTCATGTTTACTTTTACAATTTACACGCGTTACAATAGATCGATATAAATCTGACGCATAAGTAACTTAAGGATTTGAATTTAAATTATGCTGCTGTGTTGAAGAAGTACATATTATATTACATGAAATGCTCAATTTCTAACTAATACTTAGCATTGCGTAAGCTATAACCATAATAAATATTTTTAGAAACTGAATCATCTACTTTTGACACTACTGCGCAAAAATCGAAGTCCATAAATGGCGAAATAATGTATTGTAATTAATGCAATGGTTTAGCCGCAACTTTTCATTACTGCTATTAGCCGTACACACTAATACAATATTATTCTTATCATTTCTATGAATTTTAAGCACTTACCTATACAATTAGCCTATACAGGTAGGTAGGTGTATTATTATGGGCAATCTCTCAATCTGACTTTTCTGTATCTAGACATCTTACCTAGTATTAACGCATTCACGTTTTTAAAACTTTCTGGCTCTGTCTCAAAAGAATCCGCATACAAGTTTAAGCATACAAATTGTTTTTTAGTGGATTACCTCAGAAAATAAACAAAAGTTACACACAAAAAGTCACGCTGTATAAAAGATGCTTTTACTTGTGCGTTACCTTAATCTGCTAAAAATCTAATTTTATTAATTATTATTATCTTATTACTTGTTTTGTTGGTATTTTGTTACAAGAAACATGTTATTCAAATCTAAGCTTGTTTCGCGATTAGCTGAGCAGTTCTTAATGCCTTAATTATGTGTGTGTGATACATATTATTATGTATATTCATTTCAGTTCGGGCTATCAGTTAACATTCCTACTCTGTATACTTAATTCATACATAACTCATACATTCTCAATTCTATATATTTTATTAATTGATATAAATCAAGATATATTATTAGTAAAATATATTTAATTGTTATGCAAACAATACAATATCTGTTCTGTAACTGTTCTCTTTGTATACGATACCACAAGAATTTTACTTGTAATAGTATTTATTCTCATAAACTCTATAGCTATGGTGTCTGGTGTGTATGTGGGATAATTGTATGTGTATGTATTATACACTTAAATGTGTGTACATTTGTTTATACCTTGTTTGTCACATTGATAGTCATCCTATTACCATATTATGTTATAATATATGGGTGAGAATTGATGATAAGGTAAATTAGTGTGAGTACAAAGTACAATGTACTATTATTACCTACAGGCTATACTTATACATACTGTGTCAGCCTCAGCTTAGAGACAGAGTCAGAGAGACGAGCAAATGACGAGTTAAACCTTTCAACTCATCTTTTCTATCTGTGTGTAAAGTGTCTCTCTACTAGAAATGTTAATTATGCATGTTGTTTACAAGCAGAGGTGTGGAAGAGTAGGAAATGAGCCTTAGAGTGTAATAATATTGTTTCTAATAACTTTAGTGCTTTGTGTAGTGTGTGCATTTGTGAATGCAATGTATTTACATGCGAGAGTTATATAACACTACTATATGTAAATAGAAAAGGACACTGGTAAAGTGGGTGTAATTACTTTTAGTACATGTGGTTGTTGCTGGGTTGTTGTTACACGTAGAACAGCGAGACACTGTGTGGAATGACAAACCTTTGTAACATGTAGTTATGTATAATTGGTTCTTTCTATGTGTTTTGTGTCATATAGAAGTGCCCACCCACCACCCGCATACACAACAACAACGTAAGTATTTGTACACGGTATTGTGTTTGGTAGTTAAATTTTTCAAGTGTGTTTCTATATTGTAAGGTAGTATGAATTAAACTGGCGTATACATTTCTAGAGCTATATATTTCTTTGCTGTCTACACAATGCTTTTGTATTCGTTCAATAGTAACTGACTCTACTTTATCAGCTGGAAGCAATTTAAACCATTTCTTCCGCTTTCCACGCTTATTATAGCCATTTAAATCCAATACATTTAATATTACCTACATTAATGTTCTGCCTGCAATGCAGTGTAGAGACTTGCAACAAGTAATATTATTGTAACACTATGTGGGTTTACATTTATGGTAATAAAATAACATGCATCTCAAGAAATTGAGTTTCACAGCAATGAACGCTGTACCTATATTTTTACATACCAACCAACATCATCTAGTACTTACTATATATTTTAAATGGTGCATATTGAACCATCGTGGCAGTCAATATAATTTTTGAGGACTACATGCATATAAAATACATAGAATTTGAAAAAAGGGATGGTGGCAATAAATTTTATATTTAGTATTTAGTGTATGAGCAATAAATAAATCTTCTCGTCTTACTTCATACTTGTACTTTGATGCGAATGTGTGGGAAAGGTTGGTGAGATTGAGATTAGTTCAGTGGAGTGGTTTTGTTTAGCACATTAGTACGCAATGTTGAATGAAATATGTATAGTAAAGAAAGGGGACTAGATTTTTGCAAAGTGCACTCATTATACGTGTCTGTGTATGCTAGGAGCTGTCTAAATGGGATTTTTGTAACTTGGAGCATCTACTGTTTTGAAGTAACAGTAACCTGAAGTCTTATTGTGTTTTATAGTCTCCTCCATTCCATTCGCCATAATTGGTGCTTGGCCACTCTGTGCTCTTTCTGTCTGTAAACATTTTAGATCAGAGTGAAAATGCAGTTTAGAACAAGATGCAGTGCTACAACTACTACAACAATAGATTGCATAGATACTTTAAGTTTACATACATGCACTATACTCCTGTATAAAATAAAATCACAATAAAAGTGCAATGTAAATGCAAATTACGCATTGTAACTGTTAAATTCTGAAATAAATTGAAACCAACCCAGCCCTGGTGATACGAACGCCTTAGAGAGTCAAAAATCTGAGAACAGTAACAAACAGTGATGAAATTGAGATGCAGCCATGTGCATGTGTATTGCATACACATACCTATTATAGATAAAATGTTCTTAGTACAAGTTGTACATGGATGATGGCTTCTTTGCCCAATGTTACATACATGCATTTACATATACATACACAGCATAAACCTAAACACACATCAATAATGAATGCACACGTATAATACTGTTCGTATGTCTATATTATTATGTGCAGTAAAATGTGAATGATATTTCCTTTTGTGTGGACGCATATAACGCAACATTATATTTATTCTTTTTCGCTTGCTTCATTTGCAATTTTATAATTCAGCGAGTGACTGTGAGTGATTCTTTATTCTTTTAGTTCGCGCAATGTAAAATGTAATAATAATATTGCAATTCTTCACTTGCGATTTATTGTTACAAACAAACTCAGCCAAGTCTGCATTAAATAACCAAGGAAAGGAGCCAGTCAGTCAGTGAAGAATAAGTGAGTGGGGAAAAAGAATGAATGTAAATTTTTGATGCCTTGTCCCTTGTCGTCTTGCTTGCTGTAAATAAAGTGTTGCGTTGCTAATATTGCATAATGAATGCTTAATGTAGGTAATGTATTTGAGAATGAGGGACAAACTGCAAAAAATCTCAATGAGTGTAAGTTTTGCCTCTGAGTTTGAGACTGAGACTGTTGGAATTGGAAGTGACAATGATTTGTACGAATTTATTTTATTTACATGTAGAGGCAGGAGGGGGAGGAAAATGCATCTTACCAATTTGTGCCAGTCATTCCTTACCAAATTGCGTTTCTTGTGCATTTCTTTAAAGTTTAATATCAAACTGCACTGTGAAATATTTGGTAAGGCAATGCATACAATGTCATACCGTTTAACAATTCACTACAATAGGGAATCTGAAACACTTTATGTTGTTACAAAGGAAAATTAATGTGATTTGTGGTACAACTGAGTCAAGTTTATACCACAGTTGTCCATATTTTATGCGAATTGTGCGTGAAGTAGCTGCAGAAATGTTTCAATGGTTTCTTCTGGGGTTTATATGTGGCCCATATTCTTTTTCCAACGAAAGAAGGATGATACTGTTGGTGTTTTTATGAATTTACACTTAAGTTAACTAAACCTACTATAATAAATGTTTTTAAATGGAACATATGCACACGTTGTTTTGCAAGGTCAAGTATTAGTCGACCGATTGAGGGTGATGTTATGAAATTATGAATTGTTTTCTTGAATTTTTATGCTCTGCCATAAAATTAATAAACTCAACTAAAGTAGGTACACTAAATAAATCATTATCATTACTAATATTCTATTACATGCAGTTTAAGGTTTCGTGTGTGTAATTTTGCAATTACGAATAAATGCCAAGTGAAGTTGCAACAAAGTTGAGTTTAGATTTTATCATATTATTTATTTATTTAAATATTATGTTGTTTCTTTGTTTTTTGCGTTTTCAATTTTAGTCAAGTACACATACATAAGGTATATTTATATCTTCATTATAATTTATTTACCTATAATATTATATCGCATGTAATAGTTTTCATTTCTTGTTTGATTGGTAGTATTTTAGTTGCTGATAGGCACTTAAACAACAAATTACACAGGAAATCCCGCTCTGAGACATAATAGTATTACTATACAGAGTTACAATATAGTTTATATATATAATATACGTTTCATAATATATAATATATAGTCTTACTACATATTAACATTTTACATAATAATATGTTAATTAATACATAACTGTGTTGTCAGCTTTGATAATAACAGAGAAAGAGTGAGAGAGATAGAAAAAATCGTTCTTTTGCCACTTAAATCCTCTTCTATTTAGTTTTATGTTAAACCATTCCTTCCTAATGCATGTAGTAAAGTTAAACACAAGATGCAAAATCAAGCTACAACTATTTAAAGAATGTACTTAAATGTTAATTTGATTCACATCTCTGTATGTACGTATGTATGTATTGTGGCTAATCATAATAAGAAATCATAATAATATTATGTATATCCAAAAAAAGACATTAAATTCTCCAGTCAAATCAAACTCACTTAACATGATTCTGAAAATAATATTACTTTACTTGCCTCATGCACGTCCTAGTAAATTAATTATAATAAATGTGTACCTCATCATATCAATCAACTATTTCTATATATTATGTCTCGGCGAAAAAGAGGAGTCAATTCAACCAAGTAAGTCAACAACAATAATGTAATAACGAAAAATGACAATAATAATAATATAATAGAAGTATAAGTAGCAATAATAATAGTACAGATTAATTAACTTTAATAGTAGTAACATCCTTTACGCAAAAAAACACGTGTGCTTTCTACTATAAAATAACACATTGCAAATTTTTCCAACTCGAACTTGCAAATATTATTTATAGCAGACAAGGACGTGCAGTAAACATTTGGTTTTTTAAAGTCGACTCGTCTCGTTCAACGTTCAATACACTCGACTAAACTTTTTAAATTCTTTTTTACTCGTTTTATTCATCGTATCTAACTCAAAACTGACTCTAAAATACTAGTAATCATACAACGGAAAAGAAATTTGCCTTTCTCTACAATAATAATACGCGCAAAACTTATTTACTACTACGTTTTATGTGTGTGTGTGTTTTTAAGTTAAGTAAGTCATCATCACAGCCGTACACAACATAACTTTTAATTAATATTCAATCAAAAAAAGTTCTACTAAATATTGCTGTCGAGAACGAGAGAAAAATGTCAAAATCTGAACAAAAAAAAGATTCGACTGACTTAATAAATTCGTGAGTAAATGTAAAACGGTACACTATGTTATTACACAATAATCATGAAGGCAGACTACTACAGTACAGACACAGACTATAAAGACTAAATTACAGAGTAATCAAGTTTCATCTCAAGAGAACAAATTGTGAATACTTAACTTTATGAATCTACTACTACCTAGCATTAATTAATTTAAGAATTTCTTTGTTTTGTTTGTTTGTAAAGGTGTAAGGTGTATGTACTCTGTGGTGATGAATTAATTAAGTAATTGCTAATTATAGGCAGGAGACACCTAATAATTCATTTTTGTAAGTGTGTATGTGTTTTAATAATAATAAATGTAACGAACAAACGAGCGGTAATCTAAAGATGAGATCTCGGTAATAATAATGATAATTCTAAGTAATTAATAAAGAACTCCTAAATAATAATTAATAATAATAATGAAACTGATATACCATGTAGTTGTAGTTGGAGTAGAAGTAAAGTAATTGATTGATTGAATGAATGATATAACCATAAATACAATACCTTACACGGAAAACACAGTTGTTGATTCACTGACAGAGGAAAAAACTCTAAGAGTAATAAGAAGCCATTTGTAAAAGGTACTGTTCATTTCATTTCATTTAGTTTTAGTAGTAGTTTTCTCTCCATAATAATTCCTCCTCATCCTTCACAATATAATACCATTATTCTCCCACACACTACTATAACTAACATTTTTATCTCACTTTGTCATCATCACCTTTTAATAAGCCACTACTACACTTTTTATCATTTAAAAGTCATTTCATTTCACAAACGTAGAAAATTACAGCTCGTGTGGCTGGTCACTGACAACGACAACAACAATGAGATACACAGATGAGGAGGTTGTAGCTGTCTTTTATACACTAAATCCTTAAATAGGTATATTTCTATACTTTACTTAATATACTTTAGTCTCACGCGGCAAGCAAAAGAACATAGGTATTGTTGAACATTATTTAAATGTCACGTCAAAAAAACGAACGCTAGTAGTACTTACATTTATTATTGTTCCGTTGTTGTTTCTGGTTCGTAATTATTAAAAACTTTCACAAAAAAACAGTAGTAGTGATAGGGAATTATTATTGCTGTTTCATTTTTCAATGATTCCTTAATCCGATAAATAACTCGTAATTTGGAAAACTTTGGATTCCTATATAGTAATGGTAGTATAAATATTTGTAATTTTGCAACTACTGGAACTGGAACCACAGAGGCCACTGGTATCATAATCATGATGTCATTTTTTAAGTTATTAAAAGTTATGAAGTTAAACTTGAACATACTACTCGACGACAACGGCGAATAGCAACTTTAACTCTTCAAGGATAAACTGATAACAACACCACTCAAAACTCAACCAACGTATATTGCATGGACACAGTTTCAATTCAGTTCGTTTAAACTCACTTTGCGTAGTTTTCACGGAGATATATTTGGTTTGTAGATGAAAAATGTTCGGAGAGAATGAAAAATCAAATCAAACTGTCATTGTGAGCACTCTATGTCCATTGTTATAAGACGAGAAGAGATCTTTGGCATTGCTCTTGTTGACTTGAGACACTGACGAGGAAACTGCTGCTACACGAGTACACAAATCCGGACTTGACATGGAACGAATTAGACCACCACCATTTCCCCCACTACCACCAGAAGAAATACCATTGCCACTTAAACAAGTTCCGAGTTTGTCTGCGATTCCTCCAGAACCTGAGCCGTTGTTTGTGCCTGATGAAACTTGTTGGGAATGTTGTTGTTGTTGCTGCTGTTGTTGCTGCTGCTGTTGGTGTTTGAATGAAATGTACTGGACCAAACTGGTGAGTTGATCGACTTCCATGGAATTGGAGTCGGCGTCTTCGTCACTGCAGCTACCACTGGAAGATGCGGACGGAACACGACGGTCATTCTTGTGACTACTGTCATCATTTTTACCATCACACCATGATGCTTGGCCCAGATCATCCGCCAAAAAAGAATCGTCGTCAGAATCTTCGCAAACATCATCTTCCTCGTCTAATTCTTCAAAGTGTGACTTTTTCGTACGAAAGCTACTTCTCTTAAAAGCAAACGTTGTCGGAGTGGATGCTACGACTTCCCTTTCGTGTTCATCATCATTTCTTGACTCGTTCGTTGGACTTTTGTCACCATCACTCCCCGACCGAAACCCAGAGGATGAGGACGAAGAATTAGACGAACTTGACGAGGAGGAAGAGGACGACGAACAATCTCCAGAGAATCTAAGTCTTTTGGCCATATTTGTAACACTCACACCATTCTTTTTAAGCTTTTCATTAAGTTCGTCAGGAAGTTGTTGTGCGAGCTCATCATCAGTGTACAATAAATCATCATCATCTTCAAAGCTCCAGCCTCGTCTTCGTTTTGTGGACGTCATGATTGAGATACTATTGGAATTGCTATCACTACTTGAACTATTGCTACTATTGTTATTATTATTGTTACTATTGCCACTCGGGAGGCAAGAATTATTGGGCCCAGGAAGAATAATTGGTTGAATTACAACGGCATTGGATGCAGATGAAATGAGAGCAGAAGATGAGCTCGTGTAGAATGATGATGAGGACGAGTCACTAGATTTGTTCGGCGTGGGAGGCCTTGCATCAAGATCCAGGTACGTGAGTGTTGAACGAGAATTGTCCGGTGAGCATGGAGAAGTGTAGTGATCGTCCGGAGAAGGATCAGTTACATCGATATCTTCGTCTATACTTACGACAACATCGGATAAAATCATCTCAGCAGTCGGATCAGACTCTTCGAAAATTTCGTCTACTTCGCGAATTATACCAGAGGCACTTGCATTTCGATTTACGTGGTTATTATGATGATGAAGTGAATTGGAGTCGAGTTGACTATGACTCATAAAGCCCATATCACCCATGTCACCCAACTTTTCAACACAATTTAGAATATCCGAAGGTAACTCAATCTCACTCTCAACTTCCACAAAGAAACGAGGATCAATTATGTGGTTATTGTTATTCGAGATTTGTTGGTCGTTTGCAGGAACCGATTGTTGTTCAAGTTGAGAAGACGAGGACGGGTCGGAAAAACTATTGCTACAACTAACTCCGTTCGCACCGCGACGGTTCACAGATTGAGGAGAGTTAGGATAAGATTGCTGTTGGGATGAGTAGCTGGAGGATGACACAGATGAACAATCGTTGTCACCCAAGTACCAATTTTCGAAGTAGGCACTCCGTGCTTTTGTCAGAACAGAAGCAATCAGTAGATGTTTATGTAAACTGTTGCCGCCCCGTCGAATCGTTCGCGATTCTGCCATTTTACACAGTGACAGATTAATTACTTTCTCCGCTTCGTCTGTCATTGTATTTTGTAATCAGAAGAAAAGTCAAGTCTGTATAAAAATGTCAACTTTCTCCTTTAAAAATCTGCAAAAGTAATACAAAATAAACGAAAAATTAATGACTGAGCTCACTACAACTGACAAGCTTTCCCTAACAACACTAAAACATTATGACACACTCCTTACACTATCACTATCTATTTAAACTTCCTTACTACCTAACTACAAAACTACATTATACATAAACACATACGTAATAAGCATTTAAATTAGAACGCATATAAATTGGAATAAAGTAAGTGTACTTACATTTGTATTCACTAGCACATAAGAAGCTTCGTTTCCGTCTCTGGTGTAATTGTTCACCAAGCCACAGTTGATAATACAATCATGCACGTCAAAACCGTACGCAGTAGTAGTATAAAGTTCTCAGTTGATATAAAGGTACACGCACCACACACTTCAGAGTCAGTAAAGCAGTTTAACAGTAACAACCGTACTATAGTAGAACGAGAATACTGTATCCAGTAGTACGGCACCAACACAACTCTCCAATTCTCTGAAAACTCTGAGCAAATATACGTCTCCACAGCCTTTTAGTAAGTCAAATGAGGGATTTTCACGTTCAGCAGCTGTGTAGCAGTAGAATGGAAGAGGAAAAGTATTACAACATCAGGGAATTGGTTGGTTTGCTTCAAAAAAGTCTCGAGTCTGGACAAGAGAAAACTCTTAAGTGTTCAGCAGCAACTCGCCCCTTTCTCTCCTTTTATGACATAGCCATCCGTTCAGACTGATCTGTAAGCAAAAAATGGAACTCTATAATTATTAATGTACACAGCACGCTAGGTTGTGATAAAGAAACAAAAAATCGCACTTGACGCTCAGTAGGGCAGCAAAAAGCAAGGTGAATTGAAAATTCAAAGTGATATTCTCACATTATCTGCACACATCAAGCATTATACTCTTTATACAATACTTAAAGCTAAGGTAACTACTACTAATGTATATTCAGATTATTGTACATAGGTATCACCAGACTATAATGCCAATGTAAACGTAATGGTCCGAGATAATAAATTAAACTTGAACAAAAGTGAACTGAACATATAGAATAGAATACACAATACAGTGCACATACTTATAAACTACAGTTTCACTAAATATAAACTTACATTCAATTCAAAGCTATAATAATAGTTCTTTGTAGTCTGTGTAAGGTAATGTGCAGTGCAAATTCATACACACTGACACTGTCCACATATTCATATACGCGAATTATTCTCTAATCAGAATCTAGCAGTCAAGTAGCGAGTGAATCTCATTCAATGTCATACCACGCCATGCAATACAAGAAAAGGAAGACAGCCCACAGCCAAAGCACAGATCACTGCCTTGCCAAAGGGAAACTGTACTCGTACAACACTGACAAACAGACACACAACCATCGAACCATCCATCCTTTTTACAACCATTCATGTATACGTGTATATATACACAACACTTATTCTACACACATGCTGATGATGATGAGGAAGACTTGTATACATACTATTCCCTCCGATCCATACATGTGTGTAGAAAAGTAACTAGTAACTGCGTAGAAGTAGTAAGTAGACCACAGTTTGGCTATAACGCTATAACTAATAGAATTCTGTATAACTCTTCCATTCAATAATAATCAATACTACAAAACTACAATGCTTTACCACCACCACATGCCAGACTATATACACAGACACATACACACACACAGAAAGCGTCGCTAACAAATGATCAATGACTCATCGACTAAACAACTGTTCAGTCACCAAACCAAACCAGGCAGAGAGGAGCTTTCATGTAAATGTGTGCATTACGTTCATAAATGATAAGAAGCAAAATTATTATGTAAAAGTCAGGACAAACTCAAAACTCTTTTACATCAGCAGCAGCCCTGAAATACATTCGCGATAAATAAAATAGCCGATTAGCTTTATGTGGACAATACTCAAGCACATCAGTACTTTGTAAACCTGATCTCATTTCGTTTTGTTGAATACGTGTACTATGTAAAGTTTAAGATGAGCTTTTACAATATAATATTACAAGCCCAGAATAAAAAATACATGTCTGTCAAACGCAAACGAATTGATATTGGATATCCAACTGTTACTCTTTTTTCTACGACCTATGTAAAATTATTGAGTCTGTATAATTTCATGAATGAATAACGAACTAATATTTATTTATCAGTATTAATAATATCATTTATGTTGATTCATAACTTTGCCTGTGCATAAAGCTAATGTATCATAGAGATTTTTTGGAAAATCTTTGATGAATCATACGTCCAAGTT
>JAQFYB010001999.1:0-27759 GCA_034694085.1 Pogonognathellus longicornis | reverse complement strand
TGACGGACGGACAGACAGACAGACAGACAGACAAAACATTCACATAAAGTGATGTCGTACCTCCACCACTTAATAAATAAAGCAACTATAAATGAGGAGTTGGATAGATGAGTCTTGTTCTTATACCTTTCCACTGTTTCCAGCCAAAATGCCGACGGACAAACACGTTGCCCGAATACTAAATATTCCCACTGACTTTGTATATTTAATTCACCTTATTCTCCCGAAATGTACTTTTAGAATCGTGCTTATGATTAAATTACTGAGATGAAAAGGATGTTGAGACCGACAGTACTGATTTAAAATGTTTGCAAGTAAATCCGTGAACTGAAATTTGTTGAATCAGGTGGTTAGAGTGTGTACATGTACAGGTAGGTACAGGTAGGTACTATGTACTTATTAATTCAAATGACTATATAAATCGAGTACTCATAGTAGTAGAGATTGAAGATCTTTATTAACATTTTTATTATTGTCGTAAACACATATTACACAGATACGTAACATACTCCAATCATCCACGTGTACATATGTGTACCTATTGTTAAGTACAATGTAATAATCCAATTCAAACCAATAAAAATATGCTGACACTGCACTGGTTACGAGAGATAGCATATCGTGCAACGTTCCCCTGGCCAGTTCTATTAAATAGTACTGCGCTTTCGCCTCTGGCGCTGTTACAGTTAAAATAGCTTTACTTATGTCATGAAAAGCTTTCCTTTACTGCCACTGTAACCATAAAATTATGAAGCATTATTGTATTTACACAGAAAGAAGAAACGTGTAGTACATAGTGTTGAATTTACTTCGTAATCGTACTTTAAACATGTTTTTTACACATAAAAGGGACTGTAGAGAAAATGGTGCCTAGTATGCCCACCTACACCTTTATATATGAAACTATGCTGTTTTATATTGAATTTTAAAGATTTTAAGCTCAATCTAAAGAGAGACACACTGACACACAGTGCGGACTTTGTATTCTCTCGGCAGATACATTATATATATGCATTACGAACATATAAGTTTAAAGCCTATAAAATATAGAGAAGACTGTAGCCAATCTAATAATTACGAGGTTTTACACTCATTAGGTCATAGTAGCATTTACATAATATGTAATAGGGCAGAATGAAACTACAGATACCCATTCTGTATAATGTAGAATATTATATACACAAACATTCTCTACGTTTTTGCACCTTTTATTATAGCCAACTTTATTTATTCTTCTAGGAACTTGCACGCGGAATTAACAAGTAGGATAATGAGGAAATGAATTTTAATATTTCCTGTAAATGTAAACAAGTTTTGAACTCTATTACTATTTCACAACTATGTCGTTACATATAGCTGCCTTGGTTTTGCAGGTTAACCTTCCATACTTAGTAAAATATTAGCCGTAATCTACATTTCATCTCCCTACAGATCTTTTCAGGTAGGTGCCATTATGTCTAAAATTCATTCTATGTAATTGTATACCTAGCAAAGTCTCATTTAAACTCGTACTAAAAATTAAACCTACTTTGTATAAGATTTTATCCTAACCTGTACCAACAATTCAACAGATTCTATATTGTTCTTTACAATGCTCCTGAAGCATGGATTTGCATTGATGACGTCAATTTTCATGGTTATTTCTATACTTTCCTGGTGTGTATTTGCATCAGCAGATAATGAAGACCAATTTGAATTTGATATAACTGATCACAAAATTTTGAAACGAAGCTTTCCACAAAACGGGCTACAGAGTGAGCATCACAAGGCATCAAAACCAATAGGTAAAACTTCTCATTGGAAACCTCCGTCAGCAGATGACACATGGAAGGTTTTAAGTGAAAATACTGAACATGAAGAGGAACAAGAGGAATAATTCATTACTTTATTCAAAGCTTAGTGTGTGCGTACGGTTCATTTATTTATCCTCTCGTTAAAACAAGATTTTATGTCATTAAAGTCGGTATGGCTTATTTCTCTAGAAATTCTAATGAGAATTAAAATAATATTTTCAAAGATCATCATGTAATTAACCATGAACTTGTGTACACATGAATATGAATGAATACCTCTGTGAGTAAAGAATGAAAGGGAACTATTTTATCATTCGAATTAAAGTTAATTTTAATTTCAACAAAAATCATATTGACTGTGCATACAAGGTGAGATCAGTAAAGTTGGTAGATGTAAATAAGTTGTACTGCATTTTATACATTACATTAGAATCTGCAGTAATATTTAGCAATTAGCACTATAAAATAGTATAAAATGAAAGACAGGTTAAACTGGATATTAATTAAGTTGGTTTGAAGTCTGGAAATTTCTTAGCATGACGGGCACAAACACAACTGCGGTCAAGATTGAAACCTGGATTACACTGGCTGCACAAGGGTGGACCATTTACTGAATGGTCATGAACATTCTTTGTTTCTCTTAAACTTTGAAATGAAGAAGTATTTCCTCGCGAATAATTTCTGTTAACTCTGTCATAAGAAGTCATCCATTTTTGAGTCTTTTTAAGCAACGAAGCGTGAGTTGGCGTGGACACTCTTTGAACAATGGCTTTATGGCTCAAGTTCCTTTTTGATTGAGATTGCGATTTGAGAGCTGCTGTTGCTTTCAACTTTGAAACTAGATCGCTGGAACTTTTCTTTGATAAAACATTCGAAGTTAATTGATTGCGATTAATATTACCTAGTTTTGTACTCAAGTACAACTCTAATTGAACATCGTTAATTTTTCCAGTTGCGAAATTATACAGTACAGATGTGACGGACAAACTTGTCAAATCGGGGGTGCTAAGGGTTTGTCCTAATGGTAATTGCAAGGGTAAGAAATTAACTAATTTTGATGAAGCAGGCGAGTCAATGCTAGAAGCAGTTCCAGATACTGGAGAACTTTTAATGTTGGAACTCAAGTTATTGCGACCAATGTAGAGAACCTTTTCAGTTCTTCGTATTATAGCTATGTAGACTCCACTGGATGCAGAGCAAGGGGCTTTGTCAATCATTTTGCCTTTGAAAAAATTCTTTGGATAATTCTCCATCACCATTTGCATATCAACAAACTCAAAATTGATGTCCCTATAATTTCTCGGAGATTTTCTCTGTAAAATATCTTGGAGAATTCTTAGTTTTCTTTTATCTTCTAATTCTAAAGCTTCATGAAAGCAAGCATTTACAACATCTGCGTTTTCAACCTTGAGAACGGAACAAGTTGTATATAAAATCAGCTTCGCTTGGGGAAAATTGAGAGCATGCTTCAGGAATCTAGTTTGCTCTACTGTTGGTAGCTGACTCGTACCTTCTCTAGATGAATTCACAAATGTGCCCAAATGCATCAAAACCTTTTCATCTCCACCTTCAGAACACACGTAGGCCACCGGATCTTTAAGAGCAGATCCTGACGATGGTGGATTAACAAGGACAGCACAACATCCTGCAACTCTGGGATCTGTGGGCTCAATATCAGTAAATTCTTCTGCATACAATCTAACATTTTGAATATTCGCTTGTTTTTTGATGAAATTCGTTATTTCCTCTAACTTGTCTGGAGAAACTCCGAATGCGACAACTGAAAGTGGAGGCCTTCGTGCAAATCTTTTTCTCAAAGCTTGAGCAAGACTATCCTTTGAATCTATTTTGATATTCTGAGAAATGTAGCGAGGGACAGCTTCCTGAAGAAGACAAGCAAGGTGAGCTACGGAACGACCTGATCCTGTGTTTGTAACAACAACGCAATTCGGTTTAGACACGTATTTCCCAATGGGGTCGAATATTCCTTCGAACCATTCATCTGCTTGAGAATTTTGCAGAATACGTGAGCGAGATTGTAAATGACCCTCGAGAGTCATTCTTTCTTTGAAATACAGAGCTTTCACCAATGAGTACACGTACATGCAAGCTGATTTATCTTGAATGACAATTTTCCCACTTGTCACTAGATTCGTTTTCCGGTTAATGATTCCAAGGTTTTTGGAATGCAAACGAATTAAATCTTCATGATTCAAATCAGCACAAAAATAATCTTCTTGAATTAGAATGTCGTCTTCTACCTTGGTTCGTGTCAATCCAAGATTTTTAAGCTCGTCAATTATTTCCTCTAAAGTGCTTTTTTTCAAGTTTACCCAAACGTACAAAGGATTTTTGTCGATGTTGTGTTGATGACGTAAGTTTTCGGGTAAAAGATATTCAAATGTGGCAGCTTCATGTTTAATACGGAGACGAGCCATGTGAGCCATTACCTTTGTTCGAGAATCCAGCACAGCATCTTGTAATAAAGCGAATTTATGTTGCAGTGGTTGATCATTCGGGGATATTCTAAAATTTCTCTCCAGCAAGTCATACATTGTCACAAGAACTTCTTCTAAGCCGTATTTCATCAGATTTGGATATCTAGCTTCAAAAGAACTTGCGTGTAAAGCGTCATTAAGAAAAGAAGAGTATTTGAGAATGGACACAGTCAGTTCATAAGTCAATATTCTTTCATTGTCATCTGCGAATTTGGGGCGTTTTATTTGCGCGGACGGTGAGCAAAGAGCTCTAAGAATCTGACAAGCTTTTTTACGATGTGATGAGTCAAACCGGGATGCTAATGGAGGTGTGGTCCAAACCTTCTTCTGTAGTAACTCCAATTGCATTTCCAAATCATGTTCATACTGATCATCATTAAGTCTGTGTAATCTAGATGCTTTGTCAGCTAACTTATCTTCGCCCAACAATGCCCCAAAATTCAATGTAGTTTTTTCTAAAGTATATTTCATCATTTTTACCATCCAATAGATTGCACTTCTCTGTATACAAGAAAAAATACATTTTTAACAAATCGAAAGAGTTCTGTTGAAATATCTTGAGATTTTTGAGTTCATCCTTTTTACCTGCCTAATGCTATAGCTAAAGAAATTCTGTTACCTATTAAATGGCTATAAGCGCGACGACAACCCAGCTTCTTGTCTTTCTACTGATGCAAATTAACCTTGGTTTACTTTACAATTTTGTGCTCCATCCTATCATTACATTCTATTAATTGTAATACGCAGGCAGCAAATATTGCCCTCCAGTTGCCCACAAACATTTTTAAAATTCAATCCAAATTAAATTACCTACATACTGTTGCTAAGAAATATTTGAAAATTAATTTTCGCTTTTTATTGCTATTGCTTCAGAATTCTGTTTATAACAGATTCAATGACTTTTGTTCACACTCCTTACACCTTATGAATAGATGAATAGAATAACTAAAAGTCAATCTATAGTAGGACATAGGTGAGTTTATGCATGATATGTGTCTGCAAGAAACATGTAAAGAATAGAGTTGTAATAACAGGTATCTTAATGACTATTTAGTTCTTGCGTCTTTTGAGACACGAGACTAGCAATTAGTTAAAATACCTACGTAATAGAAAAAACAGATAGCATACATACTCAATGAGGGCATAATATGATTGAAATGATTCTTATGACGCAATAAACAGTTCTTCCTTATAAAGTTAAGCTATGCATATTTTATATCATGAATTAAATCAATAAATGATTGTCTGCATCCAATTATGATACGTATAATTAATTACCTAAACCCAGAATTTACTTAATACAAAGAGATTTTGCTTATAAAGTCAGGTTTTATGAACTGCATTCAAATTGATGACTCAGTGATTAGGGGAGCGTGTTTGCACCGTTACATTTTGAATGACGTCTTCATACAATGCTGGACAATACTTTGTATGATGATAACATTTGGCAATGACCATGGCCATTTTCACCAAAGTAGTTCAAGCACCTTATATACATTATACAGCTACTCTGTTCTTAATGCGTATGTTATTTCTTCTACTCCTTTACATACATTTTATAAATAAAGATTATGAATAGCCGCATAACCCCATTTACGGAACTGGTAGAAAATATTTGAGCACGATTTTGTATTTATCTGGAAAAAACTGTATCTCTTTGATGAGACATCAACCACAAAAGTGATAAAAACAAGCAATGGAAATATTAACAGTCTGTATGTAATAATGAACGTGTATTACAAGTGTGTCAGTCCATAGGTATAAATTCAGGTATGAAAAAATATTTTCCATAGTCTTAATTCTTACTTCAAACACTTGTATTGCATGCAAAAGAATCCAGCTTCCTTATTTTTGCAATTTTATACTTTGAAGTTTACACCTGTACAAATCAATAACTCAGGTAATTATTTCTTAGCAAACTTTTTCTGCCTATATTATTATACATGTAGTTGTTTGTGTAAGATGTTACTAAATGCAATACAAATGAAAATTACATTTGTAGGAATTAACATGAAATCCTTTACAATTTACTTCCTGGTGACTATTTGCGTTGTTTCAATGCTTGTCTCAACACTTGCCAATGAAGAAACGGAAGAAGCTGCTTGGAACCCATCGGAAACTGATCAATTGTTGGAAAATATTCGAGTAAAGCGTGCAAGAACCACAAAGAATCGCCGTCCAACTAAGCCTCC
The DNA here is from genome assembly GCA_034694085.1 of Pogonognathellus longicornis. Taxonomy (NCBI): domain Eukaryota; kingdom Metazoa; phylum Arthropoda; class Collembola; order Entomobryomorpha; family Tomoceridae; genus Pogonognathellus; species Pogonognathellus longicornis. The sequence goes on along the minus strand of JAQFYB010001999.1, from coordinate 21,276 downwards.
CACTTTTCATTACAGGGGAAGCAGTGGTTCCAGAGTTGGTTATGGAAGATATTTGGATAATGATGATGCATATGGATATGCTGCTGTCCTTGGTTGATAACACCCACACAACGGTGTAATTTAATTTTCCATTTACTGAACCACAAAGAAATTAGCTTTAATATTTCACTTAAATGTATAAAGTGTTTTTAGGTATACACCATAATATTTTATATAACACATGTACAACCTACTAGGGTGTAAAATAAAATATGTATGATACATAGCATTAATAAATTAATACTGTAATATATTTCTTCAGACCTTATTAGGAGGGTGGAGAGGATAAATTATGTAACTATTTTATTCCAAAATCTTGTAGTCACTTTAAATGACTACCTATGTATTTTCAGTATATTAAGTAGGTATGATGTTAAATTGTTATAATAAGTAATTGTTTTTATTATATATAAATTCTTCTTTTGTGGAACGATTAAAATGAATTAATTTTTTCAAAATATAATTTTTACGAAGCTTGTGTATATAAACTTATAAACAGGTAGACACTTTTTCATGTGATAACAATAATGCACAATTTGATTTGAGCTGTAACAGTAAAAGTTAAGCTATCGATTAGTGTACTAACTTTGAAAGTTTGCACAGAAAAATTAGGCATATGTACCTATGTATATAATCATTTTAAGGCTTGTTCTAAAATTATTTGATGGTAGGTATACGTAAAACATGACTACATGACCATTATTGATTATTAACAATTAATGGATTTTTAGTACCATGAGATTCATATACCACAACTAAAAGACTCAACTTCACTAACAAATATCCATCTTAATATAAAAACAATATCTAGTTTCTGAGCATATTATTTTGATACCTATTTGGGTACTTTCACACAGTTTAGCGAAATCAGTTAATATTATACTCATGTAATATAGAGTGATCAGTTTTCAGTGTGCCATAGGGCTAATACATGGGCTGGATAAAGCCTTAATTAGGCCTGTCTCGAAAAGGTCGCAGGTCATTTTAAAATAAACCACTATACACATCTTGCAGAGAATTTATGCTTAACTAAGGCTTAATTCAGCGCATGTATGCGCCCTATGGACACTGAAAGTAAAAACTGAACACGCTATATTTTAAATATATAATGTTTCTTGCACAAAAGAATCTTTAGATTTTATGTAGATGTGTAAGTACAGATACAAGCATGTATTTTACGTTGCTGTTTCACACATAATTTCGAATAAAAGAAGTACACACTCACGGTGTATCGTTCTGTGAAGCTTATAATATAATTTATTTAAAATCGCTTTGCTGTTAAAAGGTTTCATTAAAAGTAGATAATAAAATTCCTGCATGGTTGGAATGCAGTAGTTTCATTTATATCTGAATTGGAAGTAATAACTTATGATGTTGGAATGTTTTTGCTAAGACTTTTAAATCGTTGGCTTAATTGTCTCGGAATTGCATACGAAAGTACATTTTCAAGTTTTAAGTTAAGCTAGGCTCTGACTTTTCCCGTTGTTCCTTGTGGATCAAACAATTTTCTGACAAAATAGACTTGAACCGATGTTGTAGCCATAATAATAATGCATTGTACAATTGACCAAAACGTGACATAAGATTGATTATCTTCAAGAAGTGCGAAATCTCTTGATTCTCGAGCCCGAGAATTGTGCAGCAATTGGAGAACTGAACCGATTCGTTGATCCACTCCTAAAATTCATACCGTACAACATTAGTCAGCATTATCTTTACAGAAAAGCTGGACAAGTCCAAGTTTAAAGCTTTTGCTACAATTTCATCGAACTTCTCTTTACATCTTAAAAGTATAATACAGCTTAAAAGCAAAATAATTACTACCTGACAACATCGTTGTAAAATTGGTCACATGAACGTCCATCGACTCCAGTTCCTTGGTATACTTTTCCCATTCGTCATACCTAAAAAAATAAAATCATATTCTTGTAAATAAGTAAAATTCCTTCATGAACCCGGATACAAGTAAATTAGAAACATTTTGCGAACCTAAACGTGGTGATGTAGATGTTTACAAGTTTGGAAGCAAATCGGGAAAATTGATTGTCAACACACACGGCATAATAACCACCAGCGGCAGCCGTTTCTTGGTAGTCACTCTGGGCTTTCCAAGCATACGGGTGAACAATTTGTCCATTTGGGTGTCTTACGGCAAAACCCGCTTGACCATCTCCTCCTCTCAAGACTTGAAATGATACGTACAGTGTTGATCCAGGATGAACATATTGATAGTAACAATCCTCTTTTCCTGCATCCACATGGATTTTATAGCTGTAAAAATAATTGATTCATATAAAAAGCCGTATAAAAAGTCAGTTTGTAAGTCATTGTTCCTACATACCTACGCATTTATAAATAATAAAATATCAATGTAATGTAGGCACATGTATATAAATTATGCATTAGGGAAAATAAATTACTCCATAGCTATTCCAGGCGCATCTTCATAGATTGCTTGACTCAAGTGAGCCAATATTGATAAAATAAACAATTTCAGATACATTGTAGTAATTAACACAGGCTGAACAAATCAAACCACTTGTTAGATTCGACAAGCAAAGTTATCAATTTAAATACAGTTGTTGAGTTGACATATGACAGACTGTTTTGACGTATGTCACCAATTCCAGTGCCGATCGTCCAAGAGATGAAGATGAGCTTCGTTTACCGGCGCTTACTTACATGCTGGAGTTAACTTTTGGTACAATAATTTCAGTTTTGAGTTGGGAATTGTTTAATATGTGAATAATTCGATATAAAATGTAATATGTGGCTATGAAAGTCTGATAAACTGAATGTTCGCGTGAATAACACTCAAGTACAGTATACAGACTTCACAGGCAACCTTCAGCTTTAAGCTATGGATATTCAGTCAGTATTCTACATTCAGTTCTATATGAAATAACATTGCATTATTTTATGCTATAGCATGTACTGTACTGGAGCTATACGAACTGAAGCGAATGAACCACTCCATAAGTAAAGCTCTGTACTCTGCACATTTCATGTATAAGTATTGTTAGGTATGTATGCTAACTTTATGAAGGTACATGTTAGTGTTGTTTGATAGTTTGTACTATTCGTAATGCTAAACTATCATTTCACTATTTCATTTAGTTAGTTTGCTTAAAAGTACATACTGATGTACAGATATATATACACATGCCTATGGCTAAGTGAATGTGAAAGGTACACGGATAATGTAGGCACTGCAAATGCAAATGCTACAATAGTTTCTTGTTCAAAAAGTCTGTACATGTATTTACAGTAGCAGGTATGTATATATAAGGTTGGTAAGTTTGCAATATAGGAAACAGGTTTAAGTCTGTTGTTAAGCATGACTTGTTGGAATAGCCTAAAGGGATAAGAATATCCAACTATTGTAGAAAATAGTTTTCTATAAACTCAAGCACAAGGAAAAATAGTTACCTACTGTGAAGATGATAAATTAGCGTAGGATTGTAGCATGCATTGTAGGAAGAATGACAATTATTAGTGTATGTTAAGAAAACGATACTAAAAACTCCTACATGTAATAATGAAAGTACCATAATGTGTAGTTCCACACATTGATAGTACCTAGGTGCGAAAAATTGACATGACGTATGCACATCAAATAAAAAAATTGTCTCAGTCTCAATGCTAACTATTGCATGGTTTTGGTTAATAACTATTGAACATTCATTACTAAACATAAGTTACCAAACTTTTGGAAACTATTTGTTTTGAGATCCCCAATACTATAAGATTTTCTATACATTGCATGCAGAGTACTAATAAAATATGAAATATGAACGCTATATAAAGGTAGGAAAATATAAAGTATGAATACTGTATTGCATGCAGTCATTGTATAGTGCCAATCCATTGTCGAAACAAGTCAATGGCAAATATATTATAGTGAAATTGCTGAAGAAGGATTTTTTGTGTGAATGCGTACATCATCGGCTAGGAGTGCGGTTAGTTATATGAGTAAACATAATATTAGTATACCTAGAAACGCTGCCGAATTGCTTACAGAGTTTTCACAACTTTTATTTGATTGAATAGGTAATGACAGTAATGAGAGAAAAATGAGAAAATCATCCACTTAAATATACTTGTGAATTTAAAGTTCTTGTAATACCCAACAATGCGGTTACAGATAGTACAGTATGTTTGCTTTATTGTTACAATTACAAAGAAATCCAAGATAACGCATAATGCATTGTAATATGCTGTCTCCATTCTGCAGCGATTGATAAAAACACTTGGGAGCAATGAATGAAACAATCTGTGTTGCTACTACCGTTGACTGAATATATAAAACCATGTAATGGGCTATTGATTTAATAGGGATGGAAAGCACTAAATTCAGTTTGTCAATTCAATAAATTTGTACAATATTATAATAATGCTATTGATTTTGCTAATACACTTGTTATTCCTTCAATCTCAATTGGAAATTTATGTAATAAAAACTTGATTGGGTGACATAGTTTGTGCAGTAGTCAATAATGCTATTCGTCTGGTTATATGTTATATCACTTTATCTGATATTTAGTCTGAACTTAAACTGAACTATTATTCTTTGTTCACAACTTCGTCTTTCTTCGAAAAAGAGGAAGGAGTGATTTTCGGTACAGTGCAGTCAAACGAAGGTACTTCTGCGTCTACATTTTTAGGAGAATCCTTTTGTCTTCTATTGCAAATGATTGTCGGTTTCTTTTTCTTATGAACATTCCCATTCCAATAAATTCTGTAAAAATCGTGAACCTATATAAACATTTAAAATGTTAACCTGTTAACTAATACAGAAGTTTCAAAATTTATTCTTCGAAATGATTAAGAAATGAAGTTATCTCCCTCACACTTACAATGATGAATGCAGCTCCTAAAATCAAAGCTTTCACAACTATACTGACTTTGCCTTTAAAAAAGACTCCAAACATTCGAGTTCTATTCAGGTTTTTTGCAGTCAGATTTCTCCAAAACTTGCATGTTATATTGGCAATGACTTTACCAGACCCCGTGACTTTGCAAACTGTAAATGCATATTGCTTTTGTTTAGGAAAATGTTGCCCTTTTACTATGTATTCTTCTGTGTCTTCATCTGGAGGAATCGTTTCATTAACTAAAAGGAGTTCTCCGAAATCAGTTACGTGAATTCTACCAATCCTATTCCTCCCAATATGGACTGACGCTAACTAATAGGATTGGGATCAAAATATAATTATAATCAGCACATGCTTTTTCAATGTTTTAAAAAAAATCAAGTACACGATCATTTAAAAAATACGAAGCAAGTTAAAATGTTTTCTTACGCTTGCAGGACTAAAGTCATTGCAGATGATTTTAATTGCCATCTCTGAATTCATAGTTACTAAGAAATAATTTATAACATTAGATTGGCCATTTTGATCTGGAAAATATTCTGCATTTCCAAATGGAGGTTTCATAAGAGCTTTGTTGGGCACAGTGAGCGGACGGCCATTTTGAGCAAGAAAATACTTCACAATTCCATCTCGGTTGAAAACTTGAATGATATCATAAAAAGGCACGAATGGATCAAGAGCTGGATATTTTTCGATTATAGCGGTTTTTAATTTTCTATTATGCCTTTCATCGTGAACATCCATTGATTTTTCATATCGATAAGCCTCATTCGGGAGCTTCCGGAGGAAAAATACATTTATAGATTCCAACTCCCTCCTTGTATGATCCCAACTAAAGAAAGATGGTTCTAGATTCACAAAATAAATAATTGTGAAGTAAAAACAATCCAGTGTTCTAGAATTCACACTGAAGTTAGGTGTATGTGTATGGATGGAGTGGTGATGCAATTTTTTACCTTTAAAAGTCACAACATCGGGACGGATGCGATTTAGCCTGTGCAAAAACAATTGTCTGTGCACTTCCTGTACCTGATCTTGAGCTTCTAAATTAAGACGTTTTTCAAACTTAACTTTGAATTGTTTTTTGTGTGTGGTCGTAATAAGGCTTCCTTCATCAAGAGCAAACCAAATAGCGTCGTATTTTTTGTCATCATACTTCCTGGTGAAAGATGTCCTCGACATAGCGTTAGCATATTCTTATAGTCTAATATATTACATGATTCAAGATAATGTGATCTAGAGTTATTTTATTGCCTGCATAATTTCATTGCTGTATTTCTGACAATTCTATACAGGTTTCCATAGGTTTTATAACATGGATGCACTATTTTTGTTGGGTAGAGATTTTGGTTAATTCTTGGTTTACAAAAGATGATTATTTAGTGGGGCATCATGAGAATTGCAACGCAACTTTTTATAACAGCCTTTTTATGGAGTTTCTTCTCCACGTCATACTACTACCTACACACTTTCTACCTTAGTGAAACGATCAGTACCCAATGGAAAAGTTTTGAATGAGAAAAAAATCTTCTCATTGCAAATACTTTTACAAATGCAATCAAGATTTTTTTCATCATAATAATATTTGTCACATTAATATATCAGTACTTCGCTTACATTGAACTAAAAGCTATGAATCTAATTAATACATGAACATCTCTATTGGTCTTAATGAAGACACTTTATCAAAATTAAGAACATAAAGTGCTGACTTCGATATCACTGACATTATGGCACTATTGAGATGTGTAATGCGGTCGTGAGTTGGCATTTCTTGACGACTGAACGCACTTACTACAACTGTAAGATGCAATTAGTGTGTTGAATAATTTTTATTTTTCTAACAGTTCATAAAAACATTCTTGATTTATGTCACACAAGTATCAGGTACTTATTGACCTTATCACGCAACTAAGTAATTAATTCAACTGAGACATGCGATGAGATTAATCGATCGCAACGAGTTATATATTATTTTATTACTCTTACTACATAATACGGTAATTCGTAGGAAAGGTACGTATCACCTTCATACTATAATATATCATGCTATAATATAGCTTTTGCTTTGGTACCTTTATCCAGCTTCTGTGTATATCTTATCTGCACAAAACGAAACAAAAATAAAATTTTTGTTTACTAAATGTATCTAAATGAAAAGCATGACACGATCAGAAAGTCAAAGAAGAAAATGAAAATTCTCTTTTTGTATGATTTTAGTGATTTCTTCAGATTGAATAGTTTTAGGTACTAAGATGTTATCGCTATCATTGGTATCCAATCCAACATAACAAAGGAACTCTATGTACATTAATAAACTTTATATAATGTATCCCTTTCCTCTTCGCTAAAATCGAAAGTCAAAATATAATACTTAACAAGGGAAAGTTAAAAAAAATTGACGCTCCTATGTCCAAAAGTCGCAAAACGCATATTTTATTAAGAATCAAGTCTCTAGATTTGAGGTCACATTTTCTAGCCTGTGCATTAATGTCAAAGTAATTTTTCATAATTTTATTCTCAAAGTGCTTAGTTTAGATCTTTGCATACGAAGATGGTGTACGACAAGAGAATTTATGACATTGAAAGCTAGGAGGTATGCACACGGTATTACTTTATCACGACGAATATATTTGTATACTAATTTCAACTGTGAATGTGCATACCAACAAAAACAAACCAACAACAAGTAGGTAGGTAGGTAAGTATAAAATAAAGGAACAAATATAGCATAGCGGATTTCCTAATGCAATTTCAGATAAATTCATTAATCCCCAAGATACGAGTATCATCATATCCAAGTAAATACTACACCACGACACTATACTGCACGGTAGATCGTGCATTATTTGTTCAATAAACTCTGTGGTAGGTACATAACCACACTTATTAACTGTGTCTTTACTTGTACAAAGATAAAGCTAATTGATGTGTAATGTAAGTGTAGGTTAGGTACCTTGACAGAAAAGGTAGGTACTATAGTCACCTACACAAGTTCAATGCATAGTAATAAGCTGCTTGTAAGTTCCTGGGGATATAAACAAACTAACAAATTCAATTTCAAACCTTCACATGATGATGTTATGTTACTTGTTTTTAGTACTATGCACCCTATGCCTGTTTAATTGGTACCCCTCCGCTTGATTAAGAGTTTACAACGCGAGTCATAAGTGCAATTCTCCTGTTAGCTGTGAATGTTATTTGCAAAGTGAAGATATTTTAATAATATTAACTTTCACTACTTGCACAAAGACACTAATATTGACATGGCTGGTAAAATGAAAAGGAAACTTGCTTGACGACGACATGAAGATAAACGTAGGTATAATACACACACGTAAGGAAATGAACAATGAAGATGCGCACCATCATATAACAAATCTCAGGTAAAGCACGCAGTGAGTGTAACCTTTCCACAACTAATAATATGCAATGCACTAGCAACAACAACAAATGATTCAGAACCGGTTTCCCTAAATTTCATATTTTTGTAAGTGGGTTCACCACGAAAATTGCACGATGCTCTTCCAAGTGCATGAGAGACAAAAGTTAGACAAAAATCTCGAGACGGAACAAAACTCCTTCCTTTTTTCTCCACAGTGTTCATAATCAGTCAGTGACTCTCGTCGTCTCATCCTCAACAACCAAGTCGTCCTCGAGGACCTTTGCCTTCAACTTGTATTTGTATTGGAGTTAGTTAACAGTTCTGTGTCAAGAAGTATACGAGTCGCAAATATTGTCTCATCGTTGTTTGCAGTGGATAACAAGTTTCGGGAAATCTATAATCATGAAATCGTTTTTTGTTTCTGCATTTCTTGTGTCGGTGTTATGTGCGACAGCAATAGCAACGATAAGTATTGATAACAACGATCCAACATTAGAAAACAATAACTCCGGAGGAAACGGCTGGGGAGCTAATAATAACAACAATAACGACAATGACGATTCATCGGGTGGTATACATGAACATCTCAAGTCAATTGTAAAGATTCCTCATACAATTATTGGATTTATCAAGGATTCAGGACTTTATATTCTTGCTCTTCCTTTACTCATCCTCATCCCCATTATCATCTTCCTGATAAGTTTTAAGAACTTTATCCGAGGATTCTTTGAAGACCATGGTTGGCATCGCTCTTTGAATGAAAACACTTTACTTGGCCCAAGGTCTAAGGTCAAATTGGACGACAAGGTTGTAAGGAGAATCTTAAAGAGTGTCTAAACTAATTTCTTTCCCAGGTATGATAATTTTTCAATATGTACTTGTCCATTTTAAATGGTAATTTACCTTTCATGTATAATATGTGCATTTGGCTAAAAAATTCTCAATGTGCATTTGTTTTTTGGTAGATCTGTCAATCTTCCTGAAAAAGTTGCTTAAAGTGAATGGACCATTCACTTTTGTAACAATTCTATGCAACCCATCATCGAATTATTCCTACGCTCTACGGTACACTTGCATTTTCGTTTCAAGCGTGCCTCGTTGAAGTGTGCCATTAAAACACAGTATAGCATATAAAGAAAGTTTGCTGCCGAAAACTCGTTTTCCTTAGTTTTATTGTCCTACTATTTTAAACTTCCTTTAAGAGAACATCCTCACTCGTTCAATCATATTCTTATATAAATTCTTCTTTTGCTTACTTTAAACCAATTTGTCATAATAGGTAGGTATACACAATGTTATCATTTAGAAGATCACGATTTTTGTGTCGAGACAATAAAAATCGTTGCACTTATCTTAGGTATGTCTCGAAGGTCAGCTAGGTTATCGATCACTGTAAAATTGCAGCCAATAAAATATTGGCTTAAAACAATACTGCCATACAGTAATAAATAACATTAAATTTATTTTCAAACATCCATCATTAGTAGATTGTTCAGAGTTTGACCATTTAGCGTCATCATTCAGGTATAGACGTTCAAAATTTGATTGTTATAAAATACAGATAGGGAAAAAGAAGCGTGCTCAAATATACAGTTTGTTATAATGACCGTAATATTAGCATTCACGCAATTCCGTGCTTTGCGGAATGCATTTATGAATTTGGTACACAGGTTTAGGTAGTATATATACATGTTAAAGGTAGTAAATTATCGTATAGAGGGCTAATTGTTGTTATGCATATGATCGTTCTTATGTAAGTACTTTTGTTGGTATGTTAATAGCAGCTATAAAGTCACTGTAAGAACAAAAGGTATATAGTAAATTTTAAACCTACAATTAGCGAAAACGGTGGAGACAATTAATTGTTAGATTGGCGCATTCCACGTATCCACGTTTGCATTTATTTACTTCAATCAATATAAAAGAACATTGACCCGCCGCCTATTACTCGTTTGCTACGTAAGCATTCGTTCGGAGCATTGATTAGCTAACTGCGGAGACTGCGATTGATACAAATGAAGAAAAACACACGCAACGAAAATTAAGCCTTTATTATATATCATCAGAAACCTTTTTTATTGTAACAATATGCATGTAGTATACATACGAATTATAAATCCTTTAGCTTTAGTTTATGTTTGTAGAAGTAAGTATATGATTCGTTTAATTTATAATCAATTGTGACATGTTACCATTTATTGTTTATCGTTACAGAAATACCTATCTATATATATACGTATTTCATTGTTGATTTATATATTTCGATAATTTTGTTCAATATACCTTAAGATTAGATTAATAAAATAATGTTCAAAATAAGAACGTAATATGAACTAGTTTTTAATTGTTGTGTGAATAAATAACGCAAAGTTTCTGTTTAAATATTTAGGTGTTGTATTTAATTCATGTTATCTTTCAATATACCACATTAATTTGTCTTCATTTGAATACAAAAGAGAATGTGAAATTCGAATGAGACCAGTATAATGGGATGCATTATGAATGTGCTAGTCATCTGCTAACAAAATTTATTTGTAATAAAGTCTCCTGGAACACTTACAGCGCCAACAAATTCATATGAAAAGTTAAAGAATCCAGGTCCTATTATTCCAAATTGGGGGTCGTGCTATGACTGCCTCCATAAGAGGCACTAAACACTTTCTCACTCATATCGCTCACCTATCGAAATATTCCAGAACGGACAAAATGTTGCTTTAACAAATCATAAGTTATAAGTAGATTTTATATATAAAAATGATAAAAAGCATAATAATAACAGAGTACGCTGTGTATTATAAATACACATTATTGTGATTTACTATTCAATATTCCTTTAATTATTAATATTATATAAATAACTACAATAAGAAATTACTTTATAATCTCATCTTATCATCTTAGTAGGAAGGATTTTTTAATAACGTTCTAAAAGCTTTTCTCTTACGACTGCCTTTAGAAACTATAAGTGGAACAAATAAGTAATGCATAATGTGTAAAAGAGTAAAAGATCTCACTAAAAGTGAGATCGTACAAAAATGTTTCATTTGAAGAATGCTTCTAAAAAAGTACTAAGTGAGGGTTATAATGGTTAACCTATACAATGGTAACAATTAAATCAATTGTTCTGCGAAACTATATTAATGGTTACCTCTAAACAAACAATATATTTTTTCTTTAAACAATTGAGCAAACAATTTCATCACTCCAACTTTCTATTCGTAATGAATCAGCCAATAGTTGAAAATCCTGCCGAGATATTCTTGAATAAAGACACGGTGCGACAAATTCCTATTATGTACCTACATAATACATACTGTTACATTTACATTACTTCAGGGATATCATACAAATCAAATCTGATAGTCAATTAGGATCCTCCAACAAAATTCTGAATAAAAAATATGCATATATACATAATATGCAAAGTATAATGGTCATCTTATTATAAGGAATGAATATGTAAGCTTTTGTAGTTGCATTTGGTTGGATACACTATGCAATATACATGCATGAATTAATAAACCTTTGAAGCTTATAGCTGGTTATTTCATTGACGACGCCTGTAAATGGTCAACTGCTATAGCTATGCGATATATATCATTCATTGTTCAGAGTAAAAGTTTGTACATGTAATTCGCATTCACATAGGCATGCACACTGTTAATGAATGTACAAATACATACTTTATATGCTTTATATGGTACAATTTAATCAGGTTACACTTATACCACTATTTATTGCATCTCGGTAGCTGTTCATTATTTGATCGCGTGCGCTGAACATTTTGGGGCTTCTACTTGTGTAGTAAACAAATTCAGAGTGCGAGAAATAAATCGTTCCGATCTTAAGCTACATGCGAATTAAAAATTAGCACCACAAACACACCCAGAGCAAATATTCACATGTACATTTTTTACCATCTCATAGAGTTTCACGTATTTAACTATTTTCATTTTAAAATACTCACACTGCATACGCTAAAATATTGTATCCGAAAAATCATGTATTAAACAACAATTTGCTTATTGATAGTGATGTTTTATTTACCATGTTGTTTCCATATGGTTGAGACAACCTTATACGCTCTAGTATGTAATAAAGTAGATGTTCCCTTTAAGATTTTGACAATTGAAGAGATGAGTGCAAGATGAAATTAAAGTGGATACAATGTCATTTTAATTTCCCGCAAGCGGTGATACCCCAACAATTGCGTTCGAAATAAAATTCTAAGGCCCATTTTCTTTTAACAAACAAATGTATGTACAGTAGTAACAGTAGTAAGTATTTTCTAAATCTATCCTTACAACGTTACAAGTACAAGTACGCGTAATGACGAGATACCCGAACGCTTAATGACAAGATATTGGAACGCGTAATGACGAGATATTGGAACGCGTAATGATAAGATATTCGAACGCGTAATGACGAGACGTGTAATGACTAGATGCGTAATGACGAGATAACCGAACTTGGCGGTTGAGGACGAGGACCCCACCGCATTCGGGTTTACTTCTACTTCCTACGTCCGGATTTCGGGTCCTTCCCCATCACCTACGATTGGCTGTTGAGACGCTTGGATGAGCCGGTTGTTATAGATTTAGAAAATGCAAAAATAGGATTTAGAATTTTATTTCGGAACGCAAATATTTTGGTATCACCCCTTACATAAAAATTAAATTGTGTCCACTTTCACCTGCTTACAAGAAGTCTTTATCTCTTGCACTCACCTGACTCACCTCTTCAATTGCTCTGACGTTAATACAAGGATGATTGGTTCTCCTCAAACTCCAAATTGAACCAAGATAATGGCGTAAGTTATGAATGTGCTTATCATCTGCAATGAAAAATATTATTAGGTAACAATTTCCAGCACACTAAAAGTATTAGAGTCAAAAATCACTTACTGCTCCAACAAATTCATATGAAATAGTAAAGAACCCGCGTCCTTCTATTCCCAATTGAGCAGCTGCAGTTTCCATCGAAAGAAATATTAGTTTCATGCGATCACTTTCACTTGCGAAACGTGGACCCCATCGAAATGTCCAACTTCGGAAATTACTTAGCTGAAAGAAAAAAAATCATTATAGGCAAGGAATGAATGTAGTAGATCATAATCATAAGGTGATATGTTTAGTAGAAACCATATTCAATATTATGAGCTTTCAAATGCTTTGATACAGAGCTTTGAGCTTGCATATCTACTAGAGCGTCTAGAAGGTCGCCTTTTTCCAGCCCAACCCTATCTGGCTCCTCGAGCATGTTGGCAACCCAGCCCTAACCCTTTGATTTTATCTTTTATCCAATTCCACCCAACCCTGACCCAATTTTCAGAAACCCAACCCGATTTACAGGAACTATTTTTGAGCAGCGCTATTGAGTATCTTAATCTCTTTTTAATATTTAAACCTATATACCTCGTCACTTTTTGTGATATTTAAAAATCTCTTTTCATTGAATGCATATAATAAATACAATTTTAAATACTATTTTTGTATTTTATGCCATGCAAGTGATCCCAATAACTGGATGTAATTTCTTATTTGAAGTACAGTATCGTGTGAAATCGAAATTTAGCAACATTTTTCCAACCCGAAGAAAATTGTGCTCAACCCAACCCAACCCTAAATCTTTTACCTCGAGCCAACCCGACCCCAACCCATTGACCTTGGTAATTGTATGACCAAACCCAACCCTAACCCCATAGGATTGGACCAACCCTATGTTTCGGGATTTTCTATGATTTTACTCTATGTCTCATAATGTCCAACACTAAAACTGCAACTGGCTTTAGAAATACCTACCTAATATCTATATTATGTCTTTTTGAGCCTTAGCATCGTAAGTATATAGTGTATTAGTGTATTGTGTGTATATAGTCATGAAAACTTACTTTACGACAGCCTTCAGATGCCACAAGTAGAACAACAAAATAATACCCCAAGGTGTAGAAAAGGTTGACCTTTTCATTGAAATGTTCAGTGTCTATGAACTTTATTATGTTTAATGAAAAGTATGGGACTGCTTCCAAAAGTAAAATTATGAATACTGGGCCACATACATCATTTATATTTTCAATTAATTCCACTACTTTGCGAAACTGGACAGTTACCTGTAAAACAAAAAGCAGAAACAGTTTTATTGATCTAGTAGACGTTGTTACTAGTATATATAATGTAGTAAGGCATACCTACTTACACTCTCTATTGGTAATGAATCTGCTTGTTGAAAATCGGGTAGAGCAATTCTTGAATTAAGATATGCATTAAATTCCAAAGATATTAAATATAAAGAAATTGCAGATATCATACAAAATAAAATCTGAAAGTGAATTATGATCCGCCAAAAAAATTCTAAAATTGAAAAAGTAATGCCGAATATCTGTAATGGAGTGGTCATCTTATTGTCAGGGATTTGTGTAATATTTGACTGTGCATAAAAGACAAAGAGATACGACGAAGTCGTTGATTTAAGAAAGTTCCAAGGTGTATTGTTCACCCACATCATACTTGCATAATACCATAACACCTGGAGTATTGACATTATGCACAACAAAGTAGAGATGATTGTGTGCTGCAATTAAAGTAAAATTTTAACTTTTATTCGCACGCACAATTTAATGAATGTATACAGTATAATATAATATGCAATAGTTCATGCCAAATATTAAAGATATATCCTCTGGAAATTTCACCTTTAGTTTGTAACCAGAATTGCTGTTTTCATTTTGACATAAGCTAAGGATATTGGAAAAACTATTTTGCTTTCGCCAGTAGACATAAATTGTTACAAAAGTGTATGCAGAATTTGTCACAAGGTACGCCAATATGAATAGAATCACAGGCTTGTCTTTTATCTTGACGATGGAACCTGCTCTAAGAAGTGACAAAGATAGAACTGCTGCTACAAATAGGACGACAACATAGCAGACCTGTGTGTAAATCGGAAAGGAAGTTAGATTCACTTGATGAGACTTGAGAACTTGAGACAACTTATTTTGTGGGTTAGATTTTTATATGGCCAGTAAGGCACTAAGCTGCTAAAACAGCAACATAAAAACTGAAAACTGTATAGTGTATAATATGCATACATATACCATAACATGCGTAAATATTATCTTAATTAGTTTACGCAATCGAGTATTCTTCGTACTTACCTTCTGAAATTTATTTGTGTAAATATAGTAGTTTCCTCCACTTTCACTCTTCACGAATCTAAATGGGGCAATGAGCAAAAAATAACTGAAGTTAAAAAACACTTTATAGTAATGGAAGCTTACTGACGAAAACTGTATACTATTCTTTTCTACTACAAAGTCGTTATTAACCACAAACGGATGCACTTGGGAATCTGGCATTCTCGATTTTAATTTCCCTTTCACGATTTGCAATTGACGAAGTTTTGAATAAAAATAGTACACAGTCAATATTAGGGCGTGTACTCTAATGATTAAAGTTGATATTTAGCACATAATATGTGAAATTTAGTCAGTTTTTAAGTTGAATCGGTATGCAAACTGAATCAAAGGAAAATTCTAGTAGGAAACTTTATTGAGTCCTTTAATTTCAGTCCTTTATCAACCAACGATACGGAACGAAGTGGGGTGGTTAGCGTCAGGGATTTTTGGTAGGTATGCGCTGTGTATGTGTTTTGAAACTCCCATTTTTGTCGAGGTCAAACCTCAAGTATAAGTTCTAATTAGGTGGGCATATTTAGCAGACTGAACTCTTGAGGGAATTCAGTACTTAGTTGATTAATTCATACCTGCAATAATATCATTTCTAAGTGGAGAGAGCAACTTAAAATTCAGCCCTAAATAAAATATTAAAACATGAAAGTGGCAAGATCTTTATTAGGATTATGTGTATATATAGGCTGTATAGTATAGGTACAAACGGAAGGTCATTGTTGATAAACCAACCTTTGAAATTGCTTCTGGCATACGGTGTACGGGAGCTGTCGCTTTCCAGCTGCTAAACATGCGTGACTTTAAATACTACAAATATTATGGCTCTGTAGAAATTCGACAATAAATTCCTAGTGTGTATAAGCGTAAGCTATACTGTACTTGTAAATGTATTAATTATACACATGAAAATGAATAAAGTGTGTACACATCTGAGTGTATCACACACCGTGTTCTATGTAGGTAATCAGGTCCAGGCGATACATACACCCTGGCTCTACATCACATTAGCAATACATCATTGCATTCAGGAGCCAGTGAACTTCATAGTTTTAATGGTGGGCTCTAAAGTTTGCAGAGAACGGCTATTTAGTAAAATCTTTCAAAGCGTGATGCAAGTTAAAAGTAGAAGTTCAAGTACCTTACTACAATACAAACCTACACATACAAATTAAAAATTAAATTAATCGCAAACTAAAGTTCTGAAAGTTCAAATAATATTATATGTATTCATTTAATGATTTCATTGATAATATCTTAGTACTTACGATTAGAAAACTGGACAAGTTAAAAAATATTGATAGGTACTGTATATATAGATTTAATATGAACTAAAATACCAATATTATTAAACTATATCCTATCCGCTCCTTACTGTGATTATGTCTGACACAAGTTGACACAACCCACAAAACCAGAATGTGGTGATGGCTTTGAGTAGATATTAAATGTATGTATGTATTGGTACAAACAAACAATAATTTGACTATGCATTTTTCTTACATCTCAATGTAATTAATGGAAGCTAGGTATTGTGAATTAAATTGGCATCCTTGATCAATTTTGTATTGTAGCAAAGCAACTATTTTATTAACCAAAAAGTTTCACATGTATAAAGTAATTGCAGACATCATACAAAATAAAATCTGAAAATGAATTATGACCCTCCAATAAACTTCTAAAATCGATAAAGTAATGCCGAATATCTGATATGGAGTGGTCATCATATTGACAGAGATTTCTGTAGTATTTGATTGTAAATTAAGGAAAGAGAGATACGATGAAGTCGTTGATTTAAGAAAGTTCCAAGGTGTATCGTCCACCCATACCGGCATAAGACCGTAACACACAGAATATTGAACTTATGCACAACAAAGTAGGGATGACTGTGTGCTGCATTTAAAATAAAATTTAACTTTTATTCGCATGCATATTGAATGTGTTGCAACAGTTCATGTCAAATATTATTAAAGAAATATCTGCACATTTCACCTTTAGTTTGTAACCAGATTTGTTATTTTCATTTTGAAATAAACTAAGGATACTCGAAAAACTATTTTGTTTTCGCCAGTAGACATAAATTCCTACAAAAGTGTATGCAGAATTTGTCATAATGCAAGCCAATACGAATAGCATCTGAGGCTTTTTTATCTTGATAGAGGAAGTTGCTCTAAGATGTAACAAAGATACAAATGCTGCTACAAATATGACGACTGTCCAACAGACCTGTGTGGAAATAGGAAAGCAAATTAGATTAGGTTGATGAAACTTGAGACAACTTAATTTACGGGTTCGATTTATATGGATGGCCTTATGGCACTAATGTAAGTAAGCTGCCGTTAAAATAGCCGCATTATAGTGTATAATATGCATAAATATTATATCATGTATATATATTTTCTTTTCTATGTACTATGCAATCGAATATGATTCGTACTCACCTTCTGTTTATGACTTAAACTTTAAATTTAGAAATAAAAAACTTTAACAAGTTATGTCACACACACACGGATATGCAGACAGACAGACAAAATCTAATGTTTCTCCTACTATATAGGCTCTTTCCCAAGTATCATTCCCTTTCCTGTCTTTCATTGCTGCCTTCCAGAAGTGGCTCCACCACTACCATGCATTGCTCTTTGTCAAAAAGGCAGCAAAATAGTTTATATAGGTACAATATCTTTTAATTAGTAACATACAGGCATGCATATACTGTTAATGTACAAATACATACTTTATAGGACACAATTTTATCAGGTCACATACCACTATTTATTGCATCTCAGTAGCTGTTCATTATTAGATCGCGTGCGCTGAACATTTTGGGGGCTTCTACTAGTGTAATAAACAAATTCAGAGTGAGAGAAATAATTCGTTCCGATCTTATAAGATACATGCGAATTAAAAATTAGTACCACAAACACAAGAGCAAATATTCACTTACGAAACGATCTCATAGAGTTTCACGTATTTAAGTATTTGCATTGTAAAATACTCACAATGCATACGCTAAAATACTTATATCTGAAAAATCATGCATTAAACGTAATTTGCTTATTGATAGTGCTGTTTGATTTACCATGTTGTTTATTGGTATCTTTACAGGGTACCTATCAACCGCATGCACTTCATGTTGACTAAATGTTTTCGATTATATGTTCAGTAATAATGTAGCATGCAAGATATGAGTTATGACTATTGATGACCTAATGCTCATTAGTAACAATTCTTACAACACCAAATTCTATTATGTTTGTGAATGAATATTGCACAACTCAAGCAGTATTTACCTAGGTATGTAAATGTAATATGTATAGTATAGGTATTTACATCGTTTTACATTGCATGTATTATGTACATAAAGTATATGTTCCCTTTAAGATTTTGACAATTGCTCTGGCGGTAATACAATGATTGGTTCTCCTCCAGATCCGAATTGAACCAAGATAATGGCGTAAGTTAAGAATGTGCTTGTCATCTGCAAAGAAAAATAGTATTAACAATTTCCAGCACACTAAAAATAATAAAGAGTCAAAAATTCTCTTACTGCTCCAACAAATTCATATGAAACGGTAAAGAACCCGCGTCCTTCTATTCCCAATTGAGCTTCTGCAATTTCTGTCGAAAGAAATATTAGTTTCATGCGATCACTTTCACTTGCGAAAAATGGACCCCATCGAAATGTCCAACTTCGGAGATCCCTTAGCTGAAAGAAAAATGTTCATTGTAGGCAGGGAATGAATGTAGTAAATCATATAATAAGGTGATGTACATGTTTAGTAGAACCATATTATGAGCTTTCAAATACTTTGATGCAGAGCTTTGAGTTTGCAAATCCACCAATAAAACTGCAAATATATTGGTCTTAACCTGGCTTTACAAATGCCTACATCTTTTTGCGCCTTTGTATCGTGTAAGTAGTGTAGTATTAGTGTCATGAAAACTTACTTTACGACAGCCTTCAGAAGCCACAAGTAGAACAGCAAAATAATACCCCAAGGTGTAGAAAAGGTTTAACTTTTCATTCAACTGTTCAGTGTCTAAAAACTTTATGATGTTTAGTGAAAAGTATGGGACTGCTTCCAAAAGTAAAATTATGAATACTGGGCCACATACATCATTTATATTTTCAATTAATTGCACTACTTTGCGAAACTGGACCGTTACCTGTAAAACAAAAAGGAGAAACAGTTTTATTGATCAAGTAGACGCTAGAGCCATTTCATTAGTACATATCTGTGTTACATAGTAAGGCATACAATCTTACACTCTCTATTGGTAATGAATCTGCTTGTTGAAAATCGTGTAGAGCCATTCTTGAATTAAGATATGCATTAAATTCCAAAGATATTACAAATAAAGCAATTGCAGATATCATACAAAATAAAATCTGAAATTGAACTATGATCCTCCAATAAAATTCTAAAATTGAAAAAGTAATGCCGAATATCTGTAATGGAGTGGTCATCTTATTATCAGGGATTTGTGTGATATTTGATTGCGCATAAAAGACAAAGAGATACGATGAAGTCGTTGATTTAAGAAAGTTCCAAGGTGTATTGTTCACCCACATCATACTAGCATAAAACCATATCACCTGGAGTATTGCCATTATGCACAACAAAGTAGGGATGACTGTGTGCTGCATTTAAAGTAAAATTACTCTTATTAGCACGCATTATTTATTGAATGTATTGCAATTAGTTCATGTCAAATATTTTTAATGAAATATCCAACTGGACATTTAATTTTTACCATTAGTTTGTAACCAGTTTTGTTGTTTTCATTTTGACATAAACTAAGGATATTGGAAAAACTATTTTGTTTTCGCCAGTAGGCATAAATTGCTACAAAAGTGTATGCAGAATTTGTCACAAGGTACGCCAATATGAATAGAATCACAGGCTTGTCTTTTATCTTGACAATGGAAGATGCTCTAAGAAGTGACAAAGATAGAACTGCTGCTACAAATAGGACGACAACATAGCAGACCTGTGTGCAAATCAGAAAGGAAGTTAGATTCATTGGATGAGACTTGAGACATTTTATATGGCCATTACGGCACTAAGCTGCGGCTAAATCAGCCACATAAAAACTGAATACTGTATAGTGTGTAATATGCATAAAACCATACCATGTAAATATTTTCTTAATTATACTTCGCAATCGAGTATTCTTCGTACTTACCTTCTGAAATTTATTTGTGTACAGATAGTAGTTTCCTCCACTTCCACTCTTCACAAATCTAAATGGGGCAATGAGCAAAAAATAACTGAAGTTAAAAAATACTTTATAGTAATGGAAGCTTGACGAAAACTGTATATTATTGTTTGCTACTCCAAAGTCGTTATCAATATCAATCACAAACGGATGCACTTGGGAATCTGTCATTCTGGATTTTAATTTCACTTTAAAGATTTGCAATTAGCGAAGGTTTGAATAAAAATAATACACAGTCAAATATTATTAGGGCTTTTACTGTAACGATTACAGTTGATATTTAGCACATAATATACGAAATTTATTGTTTTTAAGTTGAATGCAAACTGAATCAAAGGAAAATTCTGGAAAACTGTATTGAGTCTTTTAATTTCAGTCTTTATCAACCAACGATACGGAACGAAGTGGGATGGTTAGCGTCAGTTCTTTGTAGCAGCTCCCATTTTTATTGAGGTCAAACCTCAAGTATAAGTTCTAATTAGGTGGGCATATTTAGCAACTGAACTCTTGAGGGAATTCAGTACTTAGTTGATTAATTCATAACTGCAATAGTATCATTTCTAAGTGTAGAGAGC